>BLKR01000893.1:0-106467 GCA_011170035.1 Teleogryllus occipitalis | reverse complement strand
AGGAGAGGAAAATTTCTCGAAAATTTTCCCAGAAAAGATTGACCAAACATTTCTATTAATGTCAAGTAATACAGTTGCTAAGCCATGAACCGTTGTGAAATTTCTTTCAGTGTTCATCCTGCAGAAAAAAACGGCAAATAGGGAGATGAAATCTCCACGTATTGCATTAAAAAGAATAGCTGCAAATATTAAATTGATGCCAAATTCCACATGTGTCAGTATTTTACAACACAAGCAAATAAGAATGTTCTCTGAAATAACATGCGCGAGAAGAAAAGCAGCAAAACATTAACAACACCGCGCAATATCCACAAACACTTTGCAATAGGTCATCCAAAAATTTCCATTTATGATAAGTATCGTGTTAAGTATTAGATATACCCACAAGGAAATGTTATTGTTCTTTACGAGAATCGGCTTCATAATGCAAAAGGTGAAAAACTCCATTCATAAATTATCCATAAATTGGTTATCAAAATAAAAAAACGCTGGATTCGTTCGCACGAACACATAACAAATCTTCCTACGAAGATCTTTCGCACGGCGAAAAAGAAAAACAACATGAAAAACATACCTCGCCTTACCTGTCCAAGTATACATCAGACATTGAAAAGAGAAAGCGCTTAACAAAAACTTGATTTATGCTGAAAAGGGTCATTTCGAAACTATGATCATTCAAAGTATTATTTTTGAAAGTCGATGAGATCAAGAGACCATAGGTATTATTTAAAATACATTCGGCTGTGAAAAACCACGATCAAAACTGTCCGCAACTTACCATGCAAAACGTCGTCCTCAAATGACCATTCTTGCCAAAATTTATGTAAGTCACCAATCAACAAGCGATACCTTCTTTTGACCGTGGAAATAATTAAATGTGCATTCGGCTCTGAAAAACGATCAAAACTGTCCACTACTTACCTTGTAAACGTCGTCCAAAAAAGTCCAATCTTACCAACTTATGTTTCGTTCTTCTATTCTTCTTTTGACCGTGGAATTAATTCAATGTGCATTCGGCTCTGAAAAACGATCAAAACTGTCCACTACTTACTTTGTAAGCGTCGTCCAGAAAAGTCCATACTTACCAAGTCTTCTTTCAGTCAACAATCCACAAGCGATATTTTCTTGACTGTGGAAATGACTGAACATGCATTCGACTCTGAAAAACGATCAAAACTCTCCGCTACTTACCTTGCAAGCGTCGTCCATACTTACCAAGTCTTCTTTCAGTCAACATTCCACAAGCGATATTTTCTTGACTGTGGAAACGACTGAACATGCATTCGGCGCTGAAAATCAATCAAAACTCTCCGCTTCTTACTTTGCAACCGTCGTCCAAACTTACCTAGTCTTCTTTCGGTCAACAATCCAAAACGATATTTTTTTGACCGTGGAAATGATTGAACATGCTTTCGGCTCTGAAAAACGATCAAAACTCTCCGCTACTTACTTTGCAAGCAACCTCCAAACAAATCCATACTTAACAAGTCTTCTTTCGGTCAACAATCCACAAGCGCTACATTTTTTAATCGTGGAAATGATTGAACATGCATTTGGTTCTGAAAAACGATCAAAACTCTCCGCTACTTACCTTAAAGGCGTCGTCAAAAAAACTTCATATTTACCATGTCTTCTTTCGGTTAACAATCCACAAGCGATATTTTGACCGTGGAAATGATTGAACATGCTTTCGGCTCTGAAAAACGATGAAAACTCTCCGCTACTAAACTTGCAGGCGTCGTCCAAACATATCCATACTTACCAAGTCTTCTTTCGGTCAACAATCCACAAGCGATATTTTTTTTGACCGTGGAAATGATTGAACATGCTTTGGGCTCTGAAAAACGATCAAAATTCTCCGCTACTTACCTTACAAGCGTCGTCCAAACATATCCATACTTACCAAGTCTTCTTTCGGTCATCAATCCACAAGTGATATTTTTTTGACCGTGGAAATGATTAAACATGCTTTCGGCTAGGAAAAACGATCAAAACTCTCCGCTACTTACCTTATAAGCGTCGTCCAAACAACGCCATACTTACCAAGTCTTCCTTCGGTCAACAATCAACAAGCGATATTTTTTTTTGACCGTGGAAATGATTGAACATGCTTTCGGCTCTGAAAAACGATCAAAACTCTCCGCTACTTACTTTGCAAGCAACCTCCAAACAAATCCATACTTAACAAGTCTTCTTTCGGTCAACAATCCACAAGCGATATTTTTTTTGACCGTGGAAATGATTGAACATGCAATCGGCTCTGAAAAACGATCAAAACTCTCCGCTACTTACCTTACAAGCGTCGTCCAAACATATCCATACTTACCAAGTCTTCTTTCGGTCATCAATCCACAGTTGATATTTTTTGACCGTGGAAATGATTCAACGAGCTTTCGGCTCTGAAAAACGATCAAAACTCTCCGCTACTTACTTTGCAAGCAACCTCCAAACAAATCCATACTTAACAAGTCTTCTTTCGGTCAACAATCCACAAGCGATATTTTTTTTGACCGTGGAAATGATTGAACATGCAATCGGCTCTGAAAAACGATCAAAACTCTCCGCTACTTACCTTACAAGCGTCGTCCAAACATATCCATACTTACCAAGTCTTCTTTCGGTCATCAATCTACAGTTGATATTTTTTGACCGTGGAAATGATTCAACGAGCTTTCGGCTCTGAAAAACGATCAAAACTCTCCGCTACTTACCTTGTAAGCGTCGTCCAAAAAATCCATACTTATCAAGACTTCTTTCGGTCAACAATCCACAAGCGATATTTTTTTTTGACCGTGAAGTGATTGAACATGCTTTCGGCTCTGAAAAACGATGAAAACTCTCCGCTACTTACCTTGCAAGCGTCGTCCAAACATGTCCATACTTACCAAGTCTTCTTTCGGTCAACAATCCACAAGCGATATTTTTTTTGACCGTGGAAATGATTGAACATGCAATCGGCTCTGAAAAACGATCAAAACTCTCCGCTACTTACCTTACAAGCGTCGTCCAAACATATCCATACTTACCAAGTCGTCTTTCGGTCATCAATCCACAATTGATATTTTTTTGACCGTGGAAATGATTAAACATGCTTTCGGCTAGGAAAAATGATCAAAACTCTCCGCTACTTACCTTGCAAGAGTCGTCCAAAAAACTCCATACTTACCAAGACTTCTTTCGGTCAACAATCCACAAGCGATATATTTTTTGACCGTGGAAATGTTTGAACATGCATTCGGCTCTGAAAAACAATCAAAACTCTTCGCTGCGTACCTTACAAGCGTCGTCCAAACATATCTATACTTACCAAGTCTTCTTTCGGTCATCAATCCACAATTGATATTTTTTTGACCGTGGAAATGATTGAACATGCTTTCGGCTCTGAAAAACGATCAAAACTCTCCGCCACTTACCTTGTAAGCGTCGTCCAAACATATCCATACTTACCAAGTCTTCTTTCGGTCATCAATCCACAATTGATATTTTTTTGACCGTGGAAATGATTGAACATGCTTTCGGCTCTGAAAAACGATCAAAACTCTCCGCTACTTACCTTACAAGCGTCGTCCAAACATATCTATACTTACCAAGTCTTCTTTCGGTCATCAATCCACAATTGATATTTTTTTGACCGTGGAAATGTTTGAAAATGCATTCAGCTCTGAAAAACGATCAAAACTCTCCGCTACTTACCTTGTAAGCGTCGTCCAAACATATCCATACTTACCAAGTCTTCTTTCGGTCATCAATCCACAATTGATATTTTTTTGACCGTGGAAATGATTGAACATGCTTTCGGCTCTGAAAAACGATCAAAACTCTCCGCTACTTACCTTACAAGCGTCGTCCAAACATATCTATACTTACCAAGTCTTTTTTCGGTCATCAATCCACAATTGATATTTTTTTGACCGTGGAAATGTTTAAACATGCATTCGGCTCTGAAAAACAATCAAAACTCTTCGCTACTTATCTTACAAGCGTCGTCCAAACATATCTATACTTACCAAGTCTTCTTTCGGTCATCAATCCACAAGTGATATTTTTTGACCGTGGAAATGATTGAACATGCTTTCGGCTCTGAAAAACGATCAAAACTCTCCGCTACTTACCTTGTAAGCGTCGTCCAAACATATCCAAACTTACCAAGTCTTCTTTCGGTCATCAATCCACAATTGATATTTTTTTGACCGTGGAAATATTTGAACATGCATTCGGCTCTGAAAAACGATCAAAACTCTCCGCTACTTACCTTGTAAGCGTCGTCCAAACATATCCATACTTACCAAGTCTTCTTTCGGTCATTAATCCACAATTGATATTTTTTTGACTGTGGAAATGATTGAATATGCTTTCGGCTCTGAAAAACGATCAAAACTCTCCATACTTACCTTGTAAGCGTCGTCCAAACATATCCATACTTACCAAGTCTTCTTTCGGTCATCAATCCACAATTGATATTTTTTTGACCGTGGAAATGATTGAACATGCTTTCGGCTCTGAAAAACGATCAAAACTCTCCGCTACTTACCTTGTAAGCGAGTCCAAACATATCCATACTTACCAAGTCTTCTTTCGGTCATCAATCCACAATTGATATTTTTTTAACCGTGGAAATGTTTGAACATGCATTCGGCTCTGAAAAACAATCAAAACTCTTCGCTACTTACCTTACAAGCGTCGTCCAAACATATCTATACTTACCAAGTCTTCTTTCGGTCATCAATCCACAATTGATATTTTTTGACCGTGGAAATGATTGAACATGCTTTCGGCTCTGAAAAACGATCAAAACTCTCCATACTTACCTTGTAAGCGTCGTCCAAACATATCCATACTTACCAAGTCTTCTTTCGGTCATCAATCCACAATTGATATTTTTTTGACCGAGGAAATGATTGAACATGTTTTCGGCTCTGAAAAACGATCAAAACTCTCCGCTACTTACCTTACAAGCGTCGTCCAAACATATCCATACTTACCAAGTCTTCTTTCGGTCATCAATCCACAAGTGATATTTTTTTGACCGTGGAAATGATTAAACATGCTTTCGGCTAGGAAAAATGATCAAAACTCTCCGCTACTTACCTTGCAAGAGTCGTCCAAAAACTCCATACCTACCAAGACTTCTTTCGGTCAACAATCCACAAGCGATATATTTTTTGACCGTGGAAATGTTTGAACATGCATTCGGCTCTGAAAAACAATCAAAACTCTTCGCTACTTACCTTACAAGCGTCGTCCAAACATATCTATACTTACCAAGTCTTCTTTCGGTCATCAATCCACAATTGATATTTTTTTGACCGTGGAAATGATTCAACATGCTTTCGGCTCTGAAAAACGATCAAAACTCTCCACTACTTATCTTGTAAGCGTCGCACTAAAGGGCAAATGAATGCAAAACCTGGCAGAAATTAAAAAAACCAAAATTATTTAGGGTGAAAATTTCTTATGGTTTCGTGCAAATGTGTGGTTTCGTGCATATATATCCTAGCATGTCACGCCGCTTGGGCTGTCCGTCTCCATAGTAGAGCTTTCAGTTCATGCAGTGTTGTAGTGGCAATCGGACGTGCTTTTCATTAGTGAGAATTTACCTCTAGGTTCGTGGTGTTTTTGTCAGTGTGTGTAAAGAAAACCAACTTTTTGCAATGGAAGCTTCAAGTTCAAGTATTTAGTGTTATTTAGCATGTGACAAATACAAAATCTAGGACTTAATATTAATAGAAATAAAACTACAAAGGAATAGCTTTTAACATTTCAAACTTACGTCTTATTTTGTGAAACATAACTTTTTACTTATGTGTCAAAGGTCATCAAGCCTTGATCTTTGTTTCTCGCTATTCAGTAATGTTTCAAATATATTATACAGGTGTTTTTTCTTGCTACTTTTTGCTACTTTCTTCACCGGAATGAAGTTTTACGGAAGTGTCTGCACGTAAAATACTGGAAATGAATTGAGTACTATGTGAGTATTTTTTTAGGCAAGAGTTCGAATACTGTTTATATCAAGAGAAAAGAACTTTTAGATATTATGTGGAGTTCTAATGAGAGAGAAACAGACAAAAAATTTAATTTCTTGACTGAAAAACTGAAAACAAGAACAAAGTGTGGTTCACGAAATATTAGTGATATAAAGCAAAAAGTAAGTCATCTCAAATCCCAATTCAAGTTGCGATGGATGAAGGCTTGCAGAATACGTGAAAAATTTGATAAAAATAATGAGGAATGGCTTGAAAGTTTCGTTTCGTTTAACCAGTATTCACTGAAGAGATGTGGGCGCCGGGAAATTTCTTTTGAATCCAGTTCTGTGCGAACAAAGCGACAAAAAACTAAAGAATTGCGAAATGCTACACCATCTAATATCTTAACATTCGCCACACAAATAAACATGTGAGATGAAGGACAGCCGCAGGTTTCGAAATTACTGATGGAAATGACTTCAAGTCCGACACGTACCCAGAAATACAGAGCAGCTTACAGAAAATCATTGGAACCAAAACAGATGATTGGCGATGATGCTCTATCAGTTTCGGTGGACGCTAAATTGACTAGACATCAATATCATATCATAAGGACAAGTGCTCCAGAAAAATTTCCGTCGTATAAAATAGTTCAGGATGCGAAAAAACTCTTACCCTACAAGTATGCACATTACCGAAAATTTTGCTCTCATTTCACTGCAAGCTTTGCTTGATCACACTGTGAAGTGCCCTCTAATGTCACTGGAATCTGTAATTGAATCACTCCCAAGCGCAGTACTTCATCAACTCACTCTGATATCAAAATGGGGGTTTGATGGCCCTTCGGGACACATATCTTACAAACAGGTATTTCAAAATAATTATGCTGATGATTCTTCTGTTTTCATTACAAGTATTGTTCCTCTTCGTCTGGTTTGTTATGAAAAGATTGTTTGGCAAAATCCGCAACCTGCATCGACAAGATATTGTAGACCTGTTCACATACAGTTTATAAAGGAATCGAAGGAAGGAATAAATGAGAGCTGACGATGAAATCAAAAATATTCAAACAAGCAAGGTAATGTTTAGAGAGAGAGAGAGAGAGAATTACAAGTTGATCACAATATGATATTTGCCATGGTTGATGGAAAAATATGTAATGCTCTGACTGAAACTACTTCAACTCAAAAGTGTTACATATTAATGCCACTTCAAAAAATTTCAATATTGTGAATAAAATGATTGAGACGACAATTAAGAAAGAAAGTTTGGAATTTGGTTTTGTCAATCCTACTTGGTGGATACGCATGTTTGAGTGCCTATTGCATTTGGCTTATAAGTTACCTATTAATAAGTGGCAAGCGCGAAGGAATGATAAAAACATTGTGGCTGAAAATAAAGCTCGTATTCAGAGAGAGTTTCGAGAACGCAGTGGTTTGATTGTGAATCAGCCAAAACCAGGATCCGGTAATACAAATACCGGAAATACAGCTAGACGGTTCTTTCAGAACCCTCAACTATCTGCTGAAATTACACGCATTGATGTAGATTTAATTAAAATTATGCACATAAGTATGATTGTCGTATCAAGTGGCTGTGAAATTCATGTTGAAAAGTTTCGGACTTTTTCTCATAACACGGCTCGATATTTTTTTAAAAATATCCATGGTACAACATGTCACCTACACTGCACAAGTATTTTATTCATGGACCTGAGATTGTCTCGTCAGCTTTGCTTCCAATTGGACAATTAACAGAGGAAGCTCAAGAAGCACACAACAAAGATTTTAAGAAAAACAGAGAGCACTTCTCCCGAAAATGTTCCCGTGAAAAAACGAATAGTGATGTTTTAAATTTACTACACTTTTAAGATAAGATCCACTTATCACCAACAAGAAAAAATTACTTACAAAAAATGTGCAAATCCTCCCAAAAGAAGCTCAGGAACTATTGGTTCATCCACCCGAACGCATTCTTCATTCTGACAATTATGAGGCCCGCGCGGATGATGATTGCGATGACACAGTTCATACTATTGATAGCGATGATTTTTCATGATTAAATATAATTTCACTATATTTATATTTGATTTTCATTTATGTAATTAGTAAAACCTTTCATTTTTTTCTCCCCCTTCAATAAAACGTAATGTAACGTTATATGTTTTTATTTGCAATGCATATTCCTAGAAAATTGACTTTTTTTGTCAGATGAAGAGGTATTGAATTAGAAGTAACACCATTTCTTTCAACATTAATTTCTCTTTACAGTGATATGCAATACTATGAATTATAGGTGTTACTCGAATTAATGCCAGAAATGAGGCCCTCTTGCCCCACTGTGCGTCGTCCAAAAAATCCATATTACCAAGACTTCTTTCGGTCAACAATCCATAAGCGATATTTCTTTTTGACCGTGGAGTGATTGAACATGCTTTCGGCTCTGAAAAACGATCAACTCTCCGCTACTTACCTTGAAAGCGTCGTTCAAAAAACTCCATATTTACCTAGACTTATTTCGGTCAACAATTCACAACCGATATTTTTTTGACCGTGGAAATGATTGAACATGCTTTGGGCTCTGAAAAACGATCAAAACTCTCCGCTACTTACCTTACAAGCGTTGTCCAAACATATTCATACTTACCAAGTCTTTTTTCGATAACAAACCATAAGCGAAACATTTTTTGACCGTGGAAATGATTGAACATGTTTTCGGCTCTGAAAAACGATGAAAACTCCCCGGTACTTACCTTACAAGCGTCGTCCACACATATCCATAATTACCAAGTTTTCTTTCGGTCATCAACCCACAAGTGATCTTTTTTTGACCGTTGAAATGATTCAACATGCTTTCGGCTCTGAAAAAGGATCAAAACCCTCCGCTACTTACCTAGTAAGCGTCGTCCAAAAAATCCATATTTAACAAGACTTCTTTCGGTCAACAATCCACAAGCGATATTTTTTTTTGACCTTGGAGTGATTTAACATGCTTTCGGCTCTTAAAAACGATCAAAACTATCCGCTACTTACCTCGCAAGCGTCGTCCAAACATTTCCAAACTTACCAAGTTTTCTTTCCATAACAATCCACAAGCGATATTTTTTTGACCGTGGAAATGATTGAACATGCTTTCGGCTCTGAAAAACGATCAAAACTCTCCGTTACTTACCTTATAAGCGTCGTCCAAAAAACGCCATACTTACCAAGTCTTCCTTCGGTCAACAATCCACAAGCGATATTTTTTTTTTGGCCGTGGAAATGATTGAACATGCTTTCAGCTCTGAAAAACGATGAAAACTCTCCGCTACTTACCTTGCAGGCGTCGTCCAAACATATCCATACTTACCAAGTCTTCTTTTGGTCAACAATCCGCAAGCGATAATTTTTTTGACCGTGGAAATGATTGAACATGCTTTGGGCTCTTAAAAACGATCAAAACTCTCCGCTACTTACCTTACAAGCGTCGTCCAAACATATCCATATTTCCCAAGTCTTTTTTCGATAACAAACCACAAGCGAAAACTTTTTGACCCTGGAAATGATTGAACATGCTTTCGGCTCTGAAAAACGATCAAAACTCTCCGCTACTTACCTTACAAGCGTCGTCCAAACATATCCATATTTACCAAGTCTTTTTTCGATAACAAACCACAAGCGAAAAATGTTTTGATTGTGGAAATGATTGAACATGCTTTCGGCTCTGAAAACGATCAAAACACTCCGCTACTTACCTTACAAGCGTCGCCCAAACATATCCATATTTACCAAGGTTTTTTCGATAACAAACCACAAGCGGAAAATTTTTTGACCCTGGAAATGATTGAACATGCTTTCGGCTCTGAAAAACAATCAGAACTCTCCGCTACTTACCTTACAAGCGTCGTCAAAACATATCCATACTTACCAAGTCTTCTTTCGGTCATCAATCCACAAGTGATATTTTTTTGACCGTGGAAATGATTGAACATGCTTTCGGCTCTGAAAAACGATCAAAACTCTCCGCTACTTACCTTGTAAGCGTCGTCCAAAAAATCCATACTTACCAAGACTTCATTCGGTCAACAATCCACAAGCGATAATTTTTTTTGACCGTGGAGTGATTGAACATGCTTTCGGCTCTGAAAAACGATGAAAACTCTCCGCTACCTACCTTGCAAACGTCGTCCAAACATGTCCATACTTACCAAGTCTTCTTTCGGTTAACAATTCCCAACCGATATTTTTTTTGACCGTGGAGATGATTAAACATGCTTTGGGCTCTGAAAGACGATCAAAACTCTCCGCTACTTACCTTACAAGCGTAGTCCAAACATATCCATACTTACCAAGTGTTTCTTCGATCATCAGTCCACAAGTGATATTTTTTTGACCGTGGAAATGATTGAACATTCTTTCGGCTCTGAAAAACGATGAAAACTCGCCGCTACTTACCTTGTAAGCGTCGTCCAAAAAATCCATACTTAGCAAAACTTCTTTCGGTCAACAATCCACAAGCGATATTTTTTTTTTTACCGTGGAGTGACTGAACATGCTTTCGGTTCTGAAAAACGATGAAAACTCTCCGCTACTTACCTTGCAGGCGTCGTCTATACATATCCATACTTACGAAGTCTTCTTTCGGTCAACAATCCACAATCGATATTTTTTTGACCGTGGAAATGATTGAACATGCATTTGGCTCTGAAAACCGATCAAAACTCTCCGGTACTTACCTTACAAGCGTCGTCCACACATATCCATAATTACCAAGTTTTCTTTCGGTCATCAACCCACAAGTGATCTTTTTTTGACCGTTGAAATGATTCAACATGCTTTCGGCTCTGAAAAAGGATCAAAACCCTCCGCTACTTACCTAGTAAGCGTCGTCCAAAAAATCCATACTTACCAAGACTTCCTTCGGTCAACAATCCACAAGCGATATATTTTTTGACTGTGGAAATGATTCAACATGCATTCGTCTCCGAAAAACGATCAAAACTCTCCGCTACTTACCTTACAAGTGTCGTCCAAACATATCCATAGTTACCAAGCCTTCTTTCGGTCATCAATCCACAAGTGATATTTTTTGACCGTGGAAATGATTCAACATGCTTTCGGCTCTGAAAAACGATCAAACTCTCCGCTACTTACCTTGTAAGCGTCGTCCAAAAAATCCATATTTACCAAGACTTCTTTCGGTCAACAATCCACAAGCGATATTTTTTTTTGACCTTGGAGTGATTTAACATGCTTTCGGCTCTTAAAAACGATCAAAACTATCCGCTACTTACCTCGCAAGCGTCGTCCAAACATTTCCAAACTTACCAAGTTTTCTTTCCATAACAATCCACAAGCGATATTTTTTTGACCGTGGAAATGATTGAACATGATTTCGGCTCTGAAAAACGATCAAAACTCTCCGTTACTTACCTTATAAGCGTCGTCCAAAAAACGCCATACTTACCAAGTCTTCCTTCGGTCAACAATCCACAAGCGATATTTTTTTTTGGCCGTGGAAATGATTGAACATGCTTTCAGCTCTGAAAAACGATGAAAACTCTCCGCTACTTACCTTGCCGGCGTCGTCCAAACATATCCATACTTACCAAGTCTTCTTTCTGTCAACAATCCGCAAGCGATATTTTTTTTGACCGTGGAAATGATTGAACATGCTTTGGGCTCTTAAAAACGATCAAAACTCTCCGCTACTTACCTTACAAGCGTCGTCCAAACATATCCATATTTCCCAAGTCTTTTTTCGATAACAAACCACAAGCGAAAACTTTTTGACCCTGGAAATGATTGAACATGCTTTCGGCTCTGAAAAACGATCAAAACTCTCCGCTACTTACCTTACAAGCGTCGTCCAAACATATCCATATTTACCAAGTCTTTTTTCGATAACAAACCACAAGCGAAAAATTTTTTGACTGTGGAAATGATCGAACATGCTTTCGGCTCTGAAAAACGATCAAAACACTCCGCTACTTACCTTACAAGCGTCGTCAAAACATATCCATACTTACCAAGTCTTCTTTCGGTCATCAATCCACAAGTGATATTTTTTTGACCGTGGAAATGATTGAACATGCTTTCGGCTCTGAAAAACGATCAAAACTCTCCGCTACTTACCTTGTAAGCGTCGTCCAAAAAATCCATACTTAGCAAGACTTCATTCGGTCAACAATCCACAAGCGATAATTTTTTTGACCGTGGAGTGATTGAACATGCTTTGGGCTCTGAAAAACGATCAAAACTCTCCGCTACTTACCTTACAAGCGTAGTCCAAACATATCCATACTTACCAAGTCTTCTTTCGGTTAACAATTCCCAACCGATATTTTTTGACCGTGGAGATGATTAAACATGCTTTGGGCTCTGAAAAACGATTAAACTCTCCGCTACTTACCTTACAAGCGTAGTCCAAACATATTCATACTTACCAAGTTTTTTTCGGTCATCAGTCCACAAGTGATATTTTTTGACCGTGGAAATGATTCAACATGCTTTCGGCTCTGAAAAACGATGAAAACTCGCCTCTACTTACCTTGTAAGCGTCGCCAAAAAATTCATACTTAGCAAAACTTCTTTCGGTCAAGAATCCACAAGCGATATTTTTTTACCGTGGATTGACTGAACATGCTTTCAGTTCTGAAAACGATCAAAAACACTCCGCTACTTACCTTACAAGCGTCGTCAAAACATATCCATACTTACCAAGTCTTCTTTCGGTCATCAATCCACAAGTGATATTTTTTGACCGTGGAAATGATTGAACATGCTTTCGGCTCTGAAAAACGATCAAAACTCTCCGCTACTTACCTTACAAGCGTAGTCCAAACATATCCATACTTACCAAGTGTTCTTTCGGTCATCAGTCCACAAGTGATATTTTTTTGACTGTGGAAATGATTGAACATGCTGTCGGCTCTGAAAAACGATGAAAACTCTCCGCTACCTACCTTGCAGGCGTCGTCCAAACATGTCCATACTTACCAAGTCTTCTTTCGGTTAACAATTCCCAACCGATATTTTTTTTGACCGTGGAGATGATTAAACATGCTTTGGGCTCTGAAAAACGATCAAAACTCTCCGCTACTTACCTTACAAGCGTAGTCCAAACATATCCATACTTACCAAGTGTTCTTTCGGTCATCAGTCCACAAGTGATATTTTTTTGACTGTGGAAATGATTGAACATGCTGTCGGCTCTGAAAAACGATGAAAACTCTCCGCTACCTACCTTGCAGGCGTCGTCCAAACATGTCCATACTTACCAAGTCTTCTTTCGGTTAACAATTCCCAACCGATATTTTTTTTGACCGTGGAGATGATTAAACATGCTTTGGGCTCTGAAAAACGATCAAAACTCTCCGCTACTTACCTTACAAGCGTAGTCCAAACATATCCATACTTACCAAGTGTTCTTTTGGTCATCAGTCCACAAGTGATATTTTTTTGACCGTGGAAATGATTCAACATGCTTTCGGCTCTGAAAAACGATGAAAACTCGCCGCTACTTACCTTGTAAGCGTCGCCAAAAAAATTCATACTTAGCAAAACTTCTTTCGGTCAAGAATCCACAAGCGATATTTTTTTTACCGTGGATTGACTGAACATGCTTTCGGTTCTGAAAAACGATGAAAACTCTCCGCTACTTACCTAGCAGGCGTCGTCTATACATATCCATACTTACGAAGTCTTCTTTCGGTCAACAATCCACAATCGATATTTTTTTGACCGTGGAAATGATTGAAAATGCATTTGGCTCTGAAAACCGATCAAAACTCTCCGGTACTTACCTTACAAGCGTCGTCCAAACATATCCATAATTACCAAGTTTTATTTCCGTCATCAACCCACAAGTGATATTTTTTGACCGTTGAAATGATTCAACATGCTTTCGGCTCTGAAAAAGGATCAAAACTCCCCGCTACTTACCTAGTAAGCGTCGTCCAAAAAATCCATACTTACCAAGACTTCCTTCGGTCAACAATCCACATGCGATATATTTTTTGACTGTGGAAATGATTCAACATGCATTCGTCTCTGAAAAACGATCAAAACTCTCCGCTACTTACCTTACAAGTGTCGTCCAAACATATCCATACTTACCAAGTCTTCTTTCGGTCATCAATCCACAAGTGATATTTTTTGACCGTGGAAATGATTCGACATGCTTTCGGCTCTGAAAAACGATCAAACTCTCCGCTACTTACCTTGTAAGCGTCGTCCAAAAAATCCATATTTACCAAGACTTCTTTCGGTCAACAATCCACAAGCGATATTTTTTTTGACCTTGGAGTGATTTAACATGCTTTCGGCTCTTGAAAACGATCAAAACTATCCGCTACTTACCTCGCAAGCGTCGTCCAAACATTTCCAAACTTACCAAGTTTTCTTTCCATAACAATCCACAAGCGATATTTTTTTGACCGTGGAAATGATTGAACATGCTTTCGGCTCTGAAAAACGATCAAAACTCTCCGCTACTTACCTTATAAGCGTCATCCAAAAAACGCCATACTTACCAAGTCTTCCTTCGGTCAACAATCCACAAGCGATATTTTTTTTTGACCGTGGAAATGATTGAACATGCTTTCAGCTCTGAAAAACGATGAAAACTCTCCGCTACTTACCTTGCAGGCGTCGTCCAAACATATCCATACTTACCAAGTCTTTTTTCGATAACAAACCACAAGCGAAAACCTTTTGACCCTGGAAATGATTGAACATGCTTTCGGCTCTGAAAAACGATCAAAACTCTCCGCTACTTACCTTACAAGCGTCGTCCAAACATATCCATATTTACCAAGTCTTTTTTCGATAACAAACCACAAGCGAAAAATTTTTTGACTGTGGAAATGATTGAACATGCTTTCGGCTCTGAATAACGATCAAAACACTCCGCTACTTACCTTACAAGCGTCGTCCAAACATATCCCTATTTACCAAGGTTTTTTCGATAACAAACCACAAGCGGAAAATTTTTTGACCCTGGAAATGATTGAACATGCTTTCGGCTCTGAAAAACAATCAGAACTCTCCGCTACTTACCTTACAAGCGTCGTCAAAACATATCCATACTTACCAAGTCGTCTTTCGGTTATCAATCCACAAGTGATGTTTTTTTGACCGTGGAAATGATTGAACATGCTTTCGGCTCTGAAAAACGATCAAAACTCTCCGCCACTTACCTTGTAAGCGTCGTCCAAAAAATCCATACTTACCAAGACTTCATTCGGTCAACAATCCACAAGCGATAATTTTTTTGACCGTGGAGTGATTGAACATGCTTTGGGCTCTTAAAAACGATCAAAACTCTCCGCTACTTACCTTACAAGCGTCGTCCAAACATATCCATATTTCCCAAGTCTTTTTTCGATAACAAACAACAAGCGAAAACTTTTTGACCCTGGAAATGATTGAACATGCATTCGGCTCTGAAAAACGATCAAAACTCTCCGCTACTTACCTTACAAGCGTCGTCCAAACATATCCATATTTACCAAGTCTTTTTTCGATAACAAACCACAAGCGAAAAATTTTTTGACCCTGGAAATGATTGAATATGCTTTTGGCTCTGAAAAACGATGAAAACTCTCCGCTATTTACCTTACAAGCTTCGTCCAAACATATCCTTACTTACCAAGTCTTCTTTCGGTCATCAATCCACAAGTGATATTTTTTTGACCGTGGAAATGATTGAACATGCTTTCGGCTCTGAAAAACGATCAAAACTCTCCGCTACTTACCTTGTAAGCGTCGTCCAAAAAATCCATACTTAGCAAGACTTCATTCGGTCAACAATCCACAAGCGATAATTTTTTTGACCGTGGAGTGATTGAACATGCTTTCGGCTCTGAAAAACGATGAAAACTCTCCGCTAATTACCTTGCAGGCGTCGTCCAAACATATTCATACTTATCAAGTCTTTTTTCGATAACAAACCACAAGCGAAATATTTTTTGACCTTGGAAATGATTGAACATGCTTTCGGCTCTGAAAAACGATCAAAACTCTCCGCTACTTACCTTACAAGCGTCGTCCAAACATATCAATATTTACCAAGTCTTTTTTTGATAACAAACCACAAGCGAAAAATTTTTTGACCGTGGAAATGATTGAACATGCTTTCGGCTCTGAAAAACGATCAAAACTCTCCACTACTTACCTTGTAAGCGTCGTCCAAAAAATCCATACTTTCCAAGACTTCTTTTGGTCAACAATCCACAAGCGATATTTTTTTGACTGTGGAAATGATTGAACATGCTTTCGGCTCTGAAAAACGATCAAAACTCTCCGCTACTTACCTTACAAGCGTCGTCAAAAAAATCCATACTTACCAAGACTTCATTCGGTCAACAATCCACAAGCGATAATTTTTTTGACCGTGGAGTGATTGAACATGCTTTCGGCTCTGAAAAACGATCAAAACTCTCCGCTACTCACCTTACAAGCGTCGTCCAAACATATCCATACTTACCAAGTCTTCTTTCGGTCTTCAATCCACAAGTGATATTTTTTTGACCGTGGAAATGATTCAGCATGCTTTCGGCTTTGAAAAACGATGAAAACTCTCCGCTACTTACCTTGTAAGCGTCGTCCAAAAATCTATACTTACCAAGACTTCTTTCGGTCAACAATACACAAGCGATATTTTTTTTGACCTTGGAGTGATTGAACATGCTTTCGGCTCTGAAAAACGATGAAAACTCTCCGCTACTTACCTTGAAAGCGTCGTTCAAAGACTCCATTATTACCTAGACTTATTTTGGTCAACAATCCACAAGCGATATTTTTTTGACCGTGGAAATGATTGAACATGCATTCGGCTCTGAAAAACTCTCTGCTACTTAACTTGGAAGCGTCGTCCAAACATATGCATACATACCTAGTCTTCTTTCGGTCAACAAACCACAAGCGATATTGTTTTTCACCGTGGAAATGATTGAATTTGCATTTGGCTCTGAATAACGATGAAAACTCTCAGCTACTTACCTTTAAACGACGTCCAAAGGAGTCCAATAATGCTGAATATTCTTTTGATCAATAATCCACGGGCGATATTTTTTTGACCGTGGAAATGATGAGATATGCATTTGGCTCTGAAAAACGTTCGAAGCTGTTCGTTACTTACCTTGTACGTTGTAACAGTAAAAATAATTTTTAGGCGAAGTATTGATTGTACCAGTGATATCATATGTGCTGTCAGAATTTCTAAAGGAATTGGGAATGTTATTTAGGATTAAAGTGACATCAAAGGAGAAAAGGCGCATAGGCGCATTTTTTAATGCTTTATCCAAAATTTTCAATTGTGGTGTCACATTAAGTCCAGACCTGTTCACATGCCTATATGTATATGATTTATGTGTAAATTGAGCATTGAGAAGAGAAAGCTTATAAGCATTAGTATTTTACAATGGAATTGTTAATTACAAATATTTATTAATATCCTGTTTCACATTTGTCAGGAGATTAATTCGGATTTTATGCGAATTTGTTGGTTACGTAAGTGGAGTTATGCGACCGGAAAGTGTCAAACTAATGGCTATTACTTAGAAAGTGCATTAAAACCAATCCATATATGCTAAGAATTATATTTACATTTTCATCTGTCCACAAGCGCTCAGTGAATTCAAAACAATTTAAAACTATTCTTGAAAATGTAATCTTAAAATATCCTTTAATTCCAAGTATCACATTCATTAATACATCAATTTCAAAGACATTACAAAGATTCATCATAATCTTTATGTTAACATCCAGCTTTGACAAGAGAACCTGCAACCCGTTGATACTTTTCCTTCAAAAGGGAAATATTTACATTCATGACATCACTAATGTGCAGAAAAGCAGTCTTCAACCATATGCAAAAATTAAGTATGTTTACATTTAATAAAGATCCGAAAAAGAGAAATACCATCGTAATTTTGTGAAAAAAAGATACTTCTCATATGTGTGTTAATGTAAATGGTCTAATAAGCAGGCAACTGTTCTTCATGAGTACATCTAACTTAAGGATAAAACGCAATACTTTGGACATTTTCGCCAAAATGATAAATTGAAAACTTTTCATCTCTGCCAAGTATCACATATATCATTAGATCAGTTGACAATATACGGAGACAGTCCGCAAAACCTTAAGAATATTACGTAGGAATTGATCATATAAACGTTTACGTAATGGTGATCACTTTTATCGGTAGATTACGTGACAATCTCGTGTTCTAGAAATGTACATCGGGATGTGTGGAGAGAACGCGCAAAATCTTACCTGGTACCGGGTATTTTACCTTGAATGGGTCAAATAAATCGTTCCAGTAGTTCTAAGAATTTCTTTTAGCAGTTAATTTGTCCACAAGTTGCGAATGTACTATATGTGTACATGCCACTTTAATGAGATAACGTGCCAATTCATCTATATTTTATCTTCAAAGAAACCATCCAAGCATTCCATTCATGTCCTTATTATGTTTCTCACTTGTTAAGTTCAATAGTTCATGCGAATATTCTTAATGTATTCACCGAGCTGTGAAGAAAAAATGCGTAAGACCGACCCTTCGAAATAGATCTTTCCTGTGTCCATTCCTGGCATCTGTCTCTTTTATAAGTTTAGAATGTCATATGGATATGATACGGATATTCATGCAGGTGTGAGGGCAGGAGCAAAACATTAATGTTACTTGAAATAAGTCACCTGTTTTTTGATAGTTTGATGCGACGTGTTATTTTTATCAGTATATCTGTTTACAAGCTCATGGGAACGTGCTTTGTTTTCGTATCTAGCTGTGAGGACAGAATGTGTCAAATAATGTTCAAATATTGTGATTTTACCTCGTAATGTGTTATTCAATATTTTCATTTTATACCACGAAACATTATTTAGTCTAGTTTTCAGGTGAGAACCCACAGGAGTTTCGACTTTTTATCTTCGTACAATGTGGTGCAGCATTCATAGTGTGTTTCGTTTAGAGTAGTAGGATCATGTATGCATGTGAATGCTCATGCATATGAAATGATAATCGCGTGACCTTCATTGCAAGTAGTAGATTACTTCACATCTGTATGCTTACTTTATAAAATATATGCGCACGCTTTCACTAACGATAGGCGTTTTCAGAACCTGTTATTAAATCTTGCGATGAAAGCATCTGCCCATTCCCAGACTCACAAATGCATGTTCTTCGACGAATGCAGCTTTGCGATATTCATAGATCTTTGTGAAAACCATAGAAGTGATTAACTCCCTGGTTACGTCTTAACAATATCTTCCAACAAAATACCGGAACGAGAATACCACATAACAATGCGGTACGCAACAAAATGAGAAATTATACTTATATTATTTATTTTTTATCTATTTATTTTACGTCAAAAAACAGTTAAAACTGCGTATGACGTACTATGGGGAAAAGTGAATTGTGTGCATATTTTCAAAATTCTGTGATGCCTACACTAAGTCATATACTACTTAAATTTTGAAAACAAGGAAAAAAACCCTCCCATGTAATAAAATCTATTTTCAAGGATAAATAAGCAATACATTTTGGCTCTTATCCATGTTGTCCTTCGGAATAATACTTCCTGCCGCGACAACATGGAAACGATAGTTTCAATAATTGTATTTCACACTGAATTCTAGAAGACGTGCACAGAAAATTAAGTTACATTTATGTCCAAATGAAGTTACATTTATACTTGTGTACCATATACATAGTATACTCCTGGGACAGCCTAACAGACCACCCTAAATCTTTAATATGGCGGCGCTGACGGGTACCTACCAGTACCGCCAACTTCTGAACCGAAGGGTTTCAATCCGACCCGCGTGATTCAAAAGGACAGATATTCGGAATGAATTGCACCGTGGAATTCATACACAAATCCTTTTTTTTTTTCTTCACTCTCATGAATTTGTCAGGTTTGAAGCGCAGGGAATAATACATTACTCTTCGTAAGTGATCAATTTTATGTATTTAATACATAAGTAAAATCATTATTTTGTAGTTAAAAATACGTACCTGAAGATCCTTGATATTATATGAATAGTTGGAAGATTGTTTTTACATTAATCAGTCTTCGATTTTATATTTATTAGTTCAACTATTTTTAAACTGAGTGTTTTCCCTCTTCAGGTACCATCAATGGTTAGAATATATTTTTAAAGGCCAGAGAAAAGCTACAAAATCAATGAGAATTTAAAATTGGTAACCATTCCAACTATTATGAAAAGTATCTACATACGTACATGCTACAAAAATTTTGAAATTTTATCAAAAATCAAAATTTCAATTTGAAAGTGACTGGTGTTAAGAATTATAAGATTGATTTAAATATATGAGAGTCTTGATTGAAAACTAATATAGTTTTGAATAATTTCAACTGTAACTTACCTGTATGAGTCAACTGTATCAAACCTGGTTTCACTGTAAAGTGAATTATCCCAATAGGTCTTCCAACTATTGAAAATAATTATTTTTAATATAAAATGTATGTAATATACAAATAATTATTTATGTAACGTTAATATGACTAAAACAATTAAATTTATTGCAAATAAAACTGATTTATCAGAAAAGGGAAAGCTGCAAAAACCTTGAAAAAATAAAATAATTTCTTTTAATTCTGACACATCAAGAGATGAATAAGAAAGGCGATTCTCTACTTTTATTCAATTTATTCAGACAATACTAATTCTATATTTATTACAGACACGATAGAAATACGAAACATTGTTTTAATTGAAAAAGATTCAATAAATTCAACCAGAAAGAGCTGATGGAGATGGTGATGATCATGATAAAAAGAGCGAATAATGTCATTCTGAATCCCTAAGAAAAGATATTAGAGAAGGTTATAACTTAATTTTCTTCTCTTTCCAGTAAAAAAATATAACCAGTAAAAAAATCATAACGATTTCAAAAAGAAGTGTTTGAAACACAAAATCTTATGAGAGAATAAATTCAAACAATTGACACGTCACCTTAGGTAGGAGCGTTGATTAAATTAAACTACAATGTCTAATAAAGAAACATGAGTGTAAGAAATTGAATGTATCGATGATGAATCTCTATTGAGGACTATCCATTTCTTTTATTTCATCTTCCTCTTCATTATGTAGTAGTTTAATTAATACTTCTGGTAGTTCAGTAAAATTTTAAAATTTCATTATTCCAACAATCCAAAATTATTTTTTCTATTATAAGTAACTTACTGATTCCACTTGTTGGTTGTCACCTAAAATATTAATATTTATTTGCCACATATATATAAAACAGTAACAAGGAACAGAAATAACAAACTAAAAACATTTTAGTCAATACTGTGCAGTTAAAATAATTCTCCTGTCAGCAGGTAGTTCACAATTTATAAAAACAAATGTGACTTAGATGCATCTTATTCTCTTTTGCTTTTTTTATAAACTAATGTAAAAAATAGTTATTGTCTTTTGCAACAAATTCTGCACGGTGGTAATCTTGTAAGATAAATTTGTACAGTGTGAGTTCATGAACTTGGCCATAGCTATTTATAAAACTTGTACTAAATACTACTAACTATTTAATAGTAAAACTATAATAAAAATGAATCGCTAATTAAATGCAATAACTACTAATTAAATAACTATAGATTTTTCAAAATCTTCATGTTAAAATGAGTCATTAAAAGCTGATGCAAATTTCACACTCTAATAACCACACTAATTACTAATTTGACATCTATTAATTCAATTAAATAAAACTACTAATTAAATGGTAACTGAACATAACAAATACAAATTTGGAACTCTGATAACTCAATAAATGTTAATGCACATGTCGCAAGATTATCCTACTAATCAAGAACAACTCTCTACAACAAATTACTCATAAAAATTGTCTAAATAATTGTGAAAAGAACAAGTAACATCAACTATTTAAGTAACTACCTAAAAGGAGATGCACAAGATTTTAGACATCAAATGCAAGCCAACATATACGAATTTGAAAAATGGCCACAATGGTCACTAAGCATGCGCTTCAGAAAATATTATTGACGCAAAAGATGTTGGTAGAAACAAGGCCCCCTAAAACCTTTTGTTTTTGCTGCCAACTTACCTTCAAGACTGTTACAAGTGTATACATTACTTTAAAAGAAATTAAGATATATATTCTTGTAATGAATGAACGAATGCTATTACATTTGTTGACATGTCAGTTAAATATTTCTCACTTCTAGCTTGTCCTTTCACCATGTGCACATTCCAATAAATGTGAAAATTTGTGACAAATAATACAAACGTTTGCAGTACTACTCCTGTCGAATAAAAGTAGCTAAGTTGGAGCATATTATAATAATTTTACGAGTATATTTTTAGTGATTTGCCATTTACTTAAATACACGATTAACTATTACATGTTTTAAATTAATTTGCTTGTTAATGAGAGAGTCTTATATAATAATTATATTTGGTGGAAATTTTCAAGAGTATAACCAGTTAGTTATATCTGTTATGGTGCTTGCACAATAGATAAAGTAATGAAATGATGCAGAGGAAATCAGTGATACAAAAAAATTGGTTTACGGCAATCCATCTGTCCGTTTGTTCCTCCGTCCGTCCGTTCATTTGCCTATCAGCCTGTCTGTTTGTGAACAACGCTGGCGGCTAAACCGGTGCGCAGGATTTTCACAAAAATTAAAATTTCCAATGATCGATCTGTTTGATGTCGTTTGTGATCCCTTGAATTTGAAATGAATATTTTAACTTTAGTGTACTTTACTTAATTTTCAAGCATATTTTGTATATTTTCTAAAAGCTGGTTTCGAATGTTTGGACTTTTTATCGAATAGGGAAAAGTAACCTTTTAAAAATGGCACTGGTTTGGTTTTTGTTGAATACTCTGAATTTTTGAAAATGACAAAAATATGTGTATGTGTATATTTGTTTAAGCGTCTTCGTTGAAGTATAATATTGAGGATAGAGATATTTCTTTTGCATGGAAATTTCTTTTCAAAATTAATCTTGCAGATTTTTTTCGATATATGAATAGTTTTCACGTAATCGTGCGTGAAATAAAGACAGTTTTGAAAATAAACTTTTCTCAGAACCGCCTGCAAATATTTCCTCGGATAGAGCAAAGTGCGCTTAAATATTGGGTTTTAATATTTTTGAACACTGAGCTTTCAAAAATTGCCAAAGTTATAAATAATGCGATGAAGTATGTGATGTAGCACCACTGTTTCATTTAAAACTAATCTGATGTGAAGCAAGCGAAAAAAAGGAGCACAAATTCACTCGCCGCAGTTTGTTAAGAAATAAATCAGAGCGATAAAAAACAAGTGGGGTTACAGCAGTGCATACTTATATATAAGTTATATCGCATTATAATTTATTTTCAAAAATTGAGAGAGTTCCAGGAAAATGCAACATATTTTAACGAAGAACTTTTTCGTTTAAAAATAAATTGTACCTGACCTTTTTTTAAATATATATTTTTAAGAGCAGATTAAAAAATGTCTATCATCAATGTTCGACTTTAGCAATGCTAATTGTTCGCAATTTGCGAAATAATAGAGTTCGCTGTGTTCTGTATTAGCACAAATGGGTAAGTAGACGGAAGAAGAATATTTATGAAACAATGAAGATAATGAAAGATAGGCTCGCCATTGGCACCGGTAAAGGTGAATCAGGGCAAAAACTCATGTCACTGTAATGCCTCTGGCCGAGTGGTCCTAGGTTTCGACACTAGCTACATTGCGAATTCAGAATTCAGCTAGACAGCGAAGCAGAATTCAGTCGCGTCTGTAAGAGAATTGTTGCGGCCAGCTGCTCTGATCGGTTGCTACATACGAGCGAAAAATCTAAGAAAAACTTGGAATATTTTTTAGAAAATTATTGTTTAAATGTTTACTATATTTCATGGAAAATTCTGCTGAAACTACTCACATTTTCGAAAAATTCTATATACCCTATTTCAAGATTTGTTTTTGAATGACAGATTTGAATAAGAAACTAGAGGTGCTACAGAATGGCACAGACTTTCTCCTAGTAAATTTTTCTAATTTCCTTGGTGAGGACTGGTACTTTCCAGTCTTGCCCCTCCTTGCCTGCTGCCGTCTATCGTCGTCCAAAGTACATTAAAAAAATTCTCAACTTTTCTGTTTCCAAATAGAACCCAAATATTATTTTAAGAATATTAAAAAAGGCTAAAACTTCGACCTAAATAGAAAAATTCATTGAAAAATTTGGAGTCGGTTTGAAGTAAATGGCGTTAATCGTTACTGTAAATGCGAAATTTGAAAATTGCTTTTTTACAGGAATCTATTGAGTTTTCGAAAAACTTTATTTGAAGTCATTTGAATTACTTCAACTCACAAATGCAATGGTATTTACAAATTGCTGGAAATGTTCATATTAACGGCGTTAGAGATATTGAAAAAAATTACATTTTTGTAATTTTTGGAAAAACAACAACAGAATACCGCAATATGGCAGTTTTTTCATCCTATTGGGTGTATTTGGAACTACCCCTACCAAGAATTTAAAGAAAAAATTTGGAATCGTTTTTGAGAAAATCTTGCTTTTGTTTTTTTTTTAAATTGCAAATATTGCTCACACTAATATACGAAATCTTACTAAAATTTTCGAAAACATTCCAATAACCTTAATCAAAGAAATATTTATGGACAACAAATTTTATTTGAAATAAACATCTGTCTTCAGTTTTGTAGTAGGAAGACGCCGAAGAAAGTCAAACTTTCGTAATTTTCGAGAATGTTGAGTTAACCGTGAAAATCGGACCTATGCCACCTTTATCAGTGTATTTTACTCTATTCTCAGAAGACATTTAAAGAAAATAGAGGTGATACAGAATGGCACAGACTTTCTCGTAGTAACGTTTTCTAATTTCCTTGATGTGGACTGGCTCGAAGGTCCTGCTCCATTCTGAGGCCAGCTGCCATCTATTGTCACCTAAAGTACATTTTCTCAACTTTTCGGTTTCTTATTAGTAGAAACGAAATATGACTTCAAGAATATTAAAGAAGAAGATAACCTCGTCTAATATAGAAATTTTCATTGAACATTTTATAGCCGTTTTTAGGAATATGTCGATTAAGCATTACTGTAAATGCGTAATTTTAAGAACTTTTTCACAGGACTCTATTGAGTTTTCGAAAAACTTTATTTAAAGTTCTTTGGAAGCACTTCCTCTCACAAATTTAAGAATGTATACAAATCGATGAAAATATGTGTATTATTAGCGTAAGAGATATGTAACAAAATTCAAAATTTCATTTTGAAAAAACAAAAACAAAATACAAAATAACACCAAAATGAACTTTACGTCATATCAAACAGTGTAATTAGCACTGCCCATTGGAAAAAGTTGAAGAAAAAATTTGGACTCATTTTTGATAAAATGGCGTTTGTGCGTTTCTGAAAATTCGGAATTTTGACTTCATTTTTACAGAAAACTGTTGAGTTTTCTAGAAACATAATTTGACATTATTTAAAGAACATGTACTCATAACTATCATCATCAATATAAATATATTACATAATAATAAATACATCATAAATATAATCATGTGAAGAAATTGCCTCTAAGGTAAAATTACCGAAGTGAGAGACAAGTTTGAAAAAACAAAAGAATAGAGCAATATTGCGTTTTGTCGTTGGATAGGGTGCATTTTGTACTACCATTACCAAAAATGTAAAGAAAAAATTTAGAGCCGTTTTCGAGAAAATCTCGTATATGTATTTTTTTAAAATTGCAAATATTACACGCTCTATTGCACGAAAACGACTAAAATTTTCAAAAAATCTACATGTCGTTAGTAAAAGAACTATTTATGGGCAGCAAATTTCATTTCAAGAAAAAATCGGTGTGTTCAATTATATTGTAGGAAGACGCCGAAAGAAGTTCGTTTTCCAGTTTTCGAAAGTTCAGAGTTAACCGCGAAAATTGGACCTATGTCACCCTTATAAGTGAATTTTACTCTATTATTAGAAGAAATTGAAGGAAAAAATAGGAACCGCTTTTGAGAAAATTTTGAAAGTGTCCGGGGGACTTCATGTAAAGTACCCCCCAATTTTAAATAATGTTTTTCAAAATTTCAAAGCTTCAACTAGAGCCAGGTGGAGAGTCGTTTCTTCAATTTGGAACAGATTGTACGTGTGGTTTAGGCGCTGGGGTTTTTCACAAACGACAGACGGACAGGTAGACGGACGGACGTTTAAAAAAAAACAACACTTTTTCGGTATCAGTGGACCCCAAAACGTGTATTTTCATAAAAATCTCGAAATCGATTTTTCGCAGCATTACATAACTTTCTCTATATTAGGTATATTACACCCGTATATACGTTTGTATACGATAGAGTAAAAATTTGGAGCCGTTTTTGATAAAATTTTGAAAATGTCCAGGGGACTTCACGTAAAGTACGTCCAAATTTTAGAGAATGTTCATCAAAATTTCAAAGCTTCTACTAGAGCCGGATGGACAGGGGTTTCTTCAATTTAAAAATAAAATCTCCGTATGGTTTATACGCTAGCGGTGTTCACAGACGGGTGGACGGACAGAAGCCAACGTTTAAGTCGGCAGCGGATCTCACGGTTCACCTCATAACTATAACATGCACTACAGTGAGACTAATTACGTTGTTGAGGCGTCCGAAAATACTACAATTTTTTCGTTGGGCCCCGCTCCTTGAGAATTTCCCCAATCGGGTGCCTCCCACCAGTGGGGCATCGCCCCAGCCGGGACAAGCACTAAGCTCCCGACTGTTCTCCCGGCATGTGTAGTAGAATAGGGCGTGTAAGTATGTGTAAGTAAGGGACGAGGAAGGGATAGGACAAGGAAAGGGAATTAAAGATTGCGCGTGGTTCGTGGCCTGTTTGTTAGGGTACTGCTCCGGCATTCGCCTGGTGTTGATCGAAGAAATCATTGAAAACTACCAATCAGAGCAGAAGGACGCTAGAATTCTCCTACAGACAGCGGCTGAATTGGAAGTAGCTACGTAGCTAGTGTCGAAAATCCTGCCACCGTTGGAACTCGAACTCTAGGACCTTCCGGTCAGACGCACTGTGGAGCGACTAGTTGATGCACTGAGCCATCTTCGCCGATCCGTTTCAAGTACGTTTTACTGAGATTTCAAATTACTGCTTATACACATGGGGTCGCCAGAAGAGCTAAACCACTAAATATGTAATAGGAGGATCGAAAAGTCTTTCTGTATAATGTACGACGTAAGACACTTATCTCGAACTAGATCTGTTCCCCCTCTCACCCCGCATGTCCACCACGTGTGTCTCGCCTGTCCCCCACTTGTCCAGAGCAAATATTCGCCTGACCCTTGGCATTCAACCTGTCTGAGTATGTCCC
The DNA here is from genome assembly GCA_011170035.1 of Teleogryllus occipitalis. Lineage (NCBI taxonomy): Eukaryota > Metazoa > Arthropoda > Insecta > Orthoptera > Gryllidae > Teleogryllus > Teleogryllus occipitalis. The sequence goes on along the minus strand of BLKR01000893.1, from coordinate 79,158 downwards.
ACCTGTCTCTCCGAACTGGAGTCCTCACAAAACACAACTTTCTCTAAATGTTTATGTCCCTTTTGAACACACAAATCTACTTTTGAGGTACTAGGACGCATTGATTCCGAGTTATACACGATTTTAATGTGATGTAGTAATCCGATACCGACATAAAAATCAGCAATCGTGTATTATTTCGGTCTTAAATCCTTTGATGCAGGACTGCGTAGTAATTCTCTATGAAGCAGTTGCACATTGAACAATTTTGTGTCGATCTCTTAAAAATTGTCAAAAACTCTCACCGTTAAGACATTATATAGAGGCAGACGATAATTAAAAACTAATGCTGCGTTATCACAGTAGATGTTTTTTTCCTTTCTCGTATACGTACCTACATATGAAGTAAGATGTAATGCTGTGGAAATGGATATCAAAAATGGAACGGAAATACACAAGTTTTGATGTCCCCTCATCAGTGGTGCCTGAAAGGTGGCGTGGGCGGACAACCCCTCCAAAACGCCCGGCCTAGCAGAGTATTCGTCATCTCCTTTGGGATTCGCCGCGTCGTCAAAATCTGACTGCGAAACGGATGGATAAACGGAAGGACAAAGGATAAGGGAGAGACAAAGGAATAGACTCGGGGATATAGAGACGCACGGGCAGGCAACCGCGCAGACCGACATAGTTGTTAGTATCACGTGCTCACAAAATGCATATTTCTTTCCAAAAATCGGCATTAGAAAATATTATTCTGAGTATTTCACCGGCTTAGGTGGCTCAGAACAACAACTGATGTCTCTGAAAACTTGTGTCTCTTCTAACAGGGCTGACAACATATGTCTCTTCTAACCCCGTTGGAGTTCCGACGATGGCACCGACAGAGGTGATTCAGTGCAACAACTGATGTCACTGCAGTGCCTCTGACCGGGAAGTGTTAGGGTTCTAGGCCCGACGGTGGCAGGATTTTCGATTTTAGCTTCAAAGGCAGGTCGATTCGACAGCTGTCCGGCGGAGAATTCTAGCGGCTTGCTTCTCTGTTCGTTAGTTTTCCGTGGTTTCTCCGATCAACACCAGGCGAATGCCGGAGCAGTACCCTACCAAACGGGCCACGGACCGCGCGCGATCTGACCTTCCTTGTCCTATTCTCTCTCCTTTCACACTTACAGAAACATGCACTACACTACCATATATTCCGGGAGACCGGTCGGGGGCTTAGAGTTTGTTTCGGCTGAGGCGGTACGTGGCTGATCAGAGATGTGCATGGTTAGGGGAAAACTGGAAAGCCATCTCGCCATTCAGTGGGGGGAAGATGACAAACTCTTCCAGGTATAAAAACCAAACATGCACTACAGTTACGAGACTTATGGCCTTAGCAGTTGAGCCCGGTATCACTTGTAAATCAATGTGAGAATTCCATCTCCTCCTACGAAGTAGGTACGTCAAAGTACAAGAAATAATAAAATGCTGATAGTACGCTTCCTTTAAAAGTTTTCAAAATTTTACTACATTAATTCATTAAATATTGTAATTCATTTTGTTTTCACTTGAATTGTCTTTAAGGTGATTGTTGCGGCGATATATGAAGATTCATATCGCGCGCCAAATCGGGAGCGCGGGACGGAAACTTCTGAAGGCAGCAGGGCTACAGGCCAATAGGGCGTGAGCGGCCGGCAGACGGATCAGCAGCCCCGAGGCGAGGCTGCGGCGCGGCGTGCTTCTTAAACGGCCGCGCCGGCCAGAGAGGCAGACAGTTCTGAAGTGTGATCACTGATCAGGCAGTGACTCAGTGTATGGTGTTATCCTGTGCGAACTCGGCTAAGTTATACGGTGTTCTCGCTAAGCTGCTGGCCAGCTAAAAAGCCGAACAAACGGGACGACTTTTGAAAAATGTCACTGTCGGATGAGAACATACATTTATACTCGATTTAGGGTAGTTTCGTTTCGTTTTATGTTGGCAAAAGTTGTTGCCAACCGTTCCACAAATACCCTGTATATATTACCTTCAAGCGGTAGGGACATTTTTTTAAATTTAAGTTTGCAATGAAACAATGACTACTTCCGTAGATTCCGCCAAAATTCAAGGCCATTCAAGTGAAGTTGTCTTTTAAAAGTTACAAGTGTAATTTTCTTAATTAAAATTGGGATGAGTATAGTTGTTAACTATCTTTACCATTACTTATTTATTAATTACCATTACTCATGTTTTAATCGTAATAAATCTAATTTTCGTTTTTTCAAGATGCTGTGTGTTTACAGGTGGGTCTAAAGTCAGTTGATAGTATTATCAAAAAATATAAAAATCGAGCTCTGATCACACCCAAAAAGACCCGTAAAATATCCCGTCCAGTCACAGATATTGACAATTTCACTGAGGATGCAATTGCCAATAAAAAGTATTGTAGTTCGAGTTCAGGTAATCTTTTTAATTAGTTTGTTAGTATACAGTTTTATTAATATAAACAATGATCATTTTGTGTTGTTTTATGTATTATTTAACAAGTACCAAGGATTATATTTTATTTAGGTTGTGGTATTTCTATAAGAAACCTGTACACAGAGATTGTGGGAGATGAAACGTTAAATTTTGAAGGCTCTCAGACCTCCCTAAAGTGAATAGTGAAGAACATGGGTTTTACTTAGGGAAAGGGAGACAGGTATGCCCATGTGAGGGAGAATGAAATTATAATTTTTAAAAGAGAGTGCTTCCTGAGGAATTACTATAGAAATACAAACTCCAACACACCAAAGGCAGTAATTAATTATTATTATTATTATTATTATTATTATTATTATTATTATTATTATTATTATTATTAGGAGTGCATATCTATGATTTTGCATATTTTTGTCTATTGCTTCAGGGCATAGCTAAATGAAATTCCTTGACATGTGGTTAGAATTGGATGCTATGTAGATTAATATGTTAGTGCAATTTGGCAAATTTTTCCTGTTGGTGCATATTCATATAATAATATGAGCATATTTTTATGCTCCTATATTTATTTTGTTAAAAGAGAGACTTATCTCTAAACCATTCCTTGTTGTCATAGAATATATTTATTTGGGAGCAGTTATTAATTAGAAAAAGCTTGCCACACTTTGTGTTTTTTCTTTTCTATAGACAATAAAATACTTGTGCAAATGTAGGATATTTCTTGATATATTTTTTATACCAAGCAGAAAAAATGAAACAAGACGAACAATGTTCTTAATGAAGGTGCATAATTACTTCAATTATTTCTCCTGAGAAGTGAGCTAGGTTATATTATGTTTGCACAAAATTACATCTTTTCATTCCAAGTATCACATGAAATGAAATATTGTTAATTTTAATTGCATATTTGAGAATTTTTAGGTCATAGATGCATATTTCAAAATTTTTAGGACATAAAAATCATCTCTCTATTTATTATAATTCTTAGTTTTCACACATGTACTTGTATATCTAAATGTATATGTAAATAGTCTTGTCAACATTGTTTCAATTTTTTGTAGCTTGTTTTTAACCTTATTTGATTAGTAGCATTTGTGACATTACTTGTAATATTGGTTTTGGGCAAGTAGCACCGCATCTCTCTTTAAATCCCACCTGCATTTTGAATTTCCTTATCACAATATTCTAATTTTAATGCTGCAAATAACCGTTGTCTTACTTTAAATTTTTTACAGCAAGAATGTGTATTTAACTGGCAATAAATAAACAATATATTAATCTTGTACTGCTTGGCTGCCTATTGGGAATTATTTGGCATGAATTTGGAATGGAAAGTGAAGTATAATATACTTTTGATTTGAATTATTTAACAAGCAATGAGAGGGTTTACTGTGTAATAACTGCAGGTTCAGGGAGAAGCTTATAGTAATATAGAGTCAGATAGTAATAAGAGAGTTGATTCTATATTATTGTGCAGCTATATATTTAATGTGCCATTTATATTGATTATGTAAATTTCTGTTTAAATAAACATCTTTAAAAAAAATTAAAAAGTCATATTTATTACCGTTTATCCCAATTTTATGAATCACACGCCATTGAAATGATGAAAAAATGGGTGAAGAGAGACTGTCTGGTAACAATGGATAAGTTATTGAAGACTTACTTACACCAATGATGATTTTCATTACTTTTTTTTAACTTTTAAAAGCTAATGAATAATTGAACAGATAAATTAAATGGATGCATTTGCATTGATATTGACATAACTGGACTGTTAGGAACAATTCATTAGATCACTTAAAAACTACCATGTATATCACGTTAACTTCAATAATTGTGGTATTTATTTGCGTTCAATAAAACTCACTACTACCAGTTCTTAACGTGAAGAAACTGTTGACACACATCTCAAAAGCATTAATATCATAGAAGTATGAACGCAGATAACTTTTGAGGTTGTATTTTTCATTTGCACTTGACACTTTTCAACACTACTTAAGTTCGCAATAGTTGGTAATGATAATTCTTAATTAACTTAATAATTATTCACAGAGTTAATATTCGTTAATAATGAACATCTTTTTTTAATTCTACCGAAAAACGAAACATGTATTATTGAACAGTGGACAAGACTCGAGACCGCGCGAGGATTGTGAATGACAACAAACAAAACAAAAGCGAGAGACTCGATCAGAGTTACAATTTCATAAGTTGGCTATACCGACAGGAAATCTTTCAAGCTGCCATATTGCGAATTTAGTGCGGCCTAATACACGGCCTGGAGTTTACTGGTGATTCGGACGACCGTGTGCATATCTGTGGGACTTCTTCTAGATTTTGGACACCGTGGCTTTGTACAAGTGACTACTCTTCTGGATTTTGGTAACTGGATCACTACTGTAAAAAAATTGACCAAATAAATGTTATTGTTAACGTATCTTTTTGTGTACATAACAGTGATAGACTTCAATTTTTTCTTCTTAGAGTTTTTTTAAATATCGTACTTTCTTATTTCTATCAAAAATTACTTATGGTAAAAAAAGAAGTTTACAATATTCTTATCATATACATTGCTAGGTTTTATTTACGCTATTTTATTCACCTAAGTTTTCAAAATTCATGTAAAATCATTCACTAATTCTGGAACATCAACTTTTTTTGATATACGTGTATATTCATGTAAATATTACATGTGATTCTATTTATTCCTATCATGCTGTTTATGGTGTCCCACTTCCTTTTATGGTAGTTTACTCTTTAAATCATAATTTAATATAAATATTGGAATATATATATTACTTTGGGTTTTTATGAAATTTATTATTTTCTTTATTAAAGGGTACAGCCGAATCAGGCGGTAAAAAGTGCCCCTAAACCAAATCGATAATCGCGATGCTCATGTAAAAGAGAATACAAAATGACGTAGATTCACAAAAAATCATCCTCCAAGGGCAATCTGTTGCAGAGATACGAGAAAAGTTTTGAATTTTTTTCTCGGCATCTATTGCATATATCAGGATGAAGAAAGAAATGGAGGGACGGGGAAACATAGTTGAATTTGATGATATTTTTATCAGCGGATTTTAATGTCAAATTCACATAGAAAATAAATAAATTTTTGAAATTAATTTTCGACGTGATAACGTTGAAGTACCGTCTCAATTTTTTCTTCTAAAGTGTATCTTATAACGTTATAGAACATACATTTTTCTCAGATTTTTAAAAAATGTGGACGGTAGTGAAAAAATTTAAAACCAATTTTTTTCAGTTAAAAAATTTGAAATTATCACTACCTATGATGCAGGAGTGTGGGAACTGAATAAAAGAGAATGAGACAGACTTCTTGCTCTTGAAATGGATTTTTGGTGAAGATGCAGTAGCGCTTCCAAACTGGAACACGTACGGAACGAGAAAATAAGGCATATTACGGGCGTTAAAAAAATTATTATTATTATTATTATTATTATTATTATTATTATTATTATTATTATTATTAATAAGAGAATATTTTACAGTTCTAATGACCGTTTTTCGCACTCTAGACGCAAATGTTTTTTATTCCGCCAAGCATCTTGCTTTATTCTTCTTCTCTTCATTGTCGTGTCGATGACGGACTTGCAAGACTTCCTTGACCTTTTTCGTTTTCTTCTTTCGAAAGGGATCCACCCAAAGACAATTTTTGGTATTTTGTCAGCATGCATTCTCATTAGATGGCCATACCATTGCAGTTGTTTGGATTCTACATTTTCGATCACTTGTCTATCTTCATTATCTGTTTAATCTCTTCGTTTGGTATTCAATCAAACAGAGTATACTGGCAACATCGTCTCCAAAACTTCATTTCCATAACATTTAACCAAGAGTTTATTACATCTTTATAGCCCAAATTTCAGATCCGTATGTCGCACAACTCTCCACCATTGTCTTGTATATTTGTCTCTTAGTTTGCTTTCTAATATTCTTGTTCAGTAAAATACTATTGAAGTCTGCTAGTAATTGCCCTTCCTTGGCTTATTTTGTATGTCATTATCATCAGATCTATATGAATTAAGAGTCACTACAAGATATTTAAATCCTTTTACTACTGGAAGTATACTTTTTTCTGTTTCTAGATCATTACCAGATTTCCCTACAACTATGTATCTTGATTTTCCATTATTTATTTCGAGTCCCCATTTTTTATATGTTTCCATCAATTTCTTTAACATATATTCAATATCGTCCTGATCATCAGCCAAAATTACCGGGTCATCGGCAAAAAGGAGATTATAAATCTCGTTTCCATCAGCCACTCCCATATTTCTACATTTTCTGGACTATTCCGTAGAGTTTCGCCTAAAAAATCTTGAACAGAGTTGGTGAAAGAGGACATCCTTGTCTGAGACCCTTATTTACTATAAATCCTTCTGATACTTTATTTTTATCTTATCATGACTCATGCTCTTTTCATAGAGGCCCTTTATTACATTTATCAAGGCAAGGTTAACCTTTCTTTTGTTAGGACTTCCCACATTTTATTTATAGTAATAATTATAATAGAAATAAAATTAACAAAATTGAAACCAAACGCCTCCTCTGGTGTGGTCATCTAGAAAGAATGGAGGAGTTTAGATGGCCTAAATTAATATGGAAATGGATTCCTCCCCAGAGAAGAAAACGGGTCGACCACGAAGCTGGGCCCAAGACGCGATGCTGTCAGAGGACTATAAGAGGGAGATTGGAAGGACAGAGAAAAATGGAGATTTGGAAGCGAGATACGGCGTCAACGGTAAAAAAAACTCGTTGTATATATATTTGAAACATTTGAAATTCGCGCCTAAATGTGACTGAAAAAATGGTTTCACCAATATTTAAACACAATATATGAACTCGAAATCTTATAGGTGTTGCATCGATTATGTATCAAACTCAATCGGAATATCCTGGGTGGAAAGATATGCGTGGCATCTTCCGCATCCGACTTAAGCCAATGAGCTTCAGGCCAAAATTATCACAGTTACAAGTCAGTCAGAAACAGATAAACACTTTTTTAAATATTACACCTTTTATCGCAATTACCCGACGACTGGTCTCGCTTTTCAAACGAAGTGGTCTCATGTTTCGTGACGGAAACTGGTATTGCGCAGAACGTGCAAAAATCGGTGCACGGGAGGAGCCCACTCGTCTCTTTTCACCATGGGAATATCGGGAGGGAAACGATATTGTCAACGTGTGAACGAATGTGGCACCCTGAAATGCTGCTCCAACATAGCTGCGATCATTTAAACACACATTTGTCTCCCGCTCGTTACTTCATAAAAATTGTTAGACAGGTATTTTTAAATAGAAATGTTGAAATAACAGAAATTTTGAGTAGACTGTTTATAAAGAAATGCGTGATCCCAGTTATTGAAGAAAGTGACAATTAATTGTCTATGATTGCGAAATTGTCAATGATTAATAAATATACAACTAAATAATTTGATTTATATTATAAACATAATTGATTAATATACCTAAAACTGACTAATTTGATTTATATTAGAAAAAATAGATATGGAATAGGCCTTTTTCACCGCCTTTTTCGGTTATACCCTTTATATAACGTTTTGTTTACACATTGTTATTCTCAAATTTCTATCTGACTATCATTTCTCTCTGTTAGTCATATTTTGATTTTCTTTTAATTTTTACTTAGTTTGATTTTCCACTTACCGTTTACGTGATCTTATTTTCTTTTGAAATTTTTAATCTTGTTTTCTCAAACATTTATTTTTAGAGTTATAGTAATGTAGTGACGTGAATTCATTTTAGTCGATTTCCTCAAGCAAGCTGTTTTTTCTCAAAGCATTTGAATATCTCCATCAATAATAAACTGTCTGCCGGTGTTTCTATCCGTCTGTCTGATCGTCTGTCGGTCGGTTTGCCTTGCCATCTGTCTGTCTCACTGTGTGACTGTCAGTCCGCCCCTCTGTGCGTTTGTCAGTCCATCTGTCCCTTCTGTCCGTCTGTCCGTCCGCCGTCCGTATGTCTATTTCAGACCGACGGTCCGGTCGGTTTGAGGTACGTCTATCCGTGTATCTGTCTAGATTTCCGTTCAACAAATCGCTTCGTTTGTCCGTCTGATTTGTGGTACGTTATCTGTCAGTGTGTCTTCACCCTGGCGACCATCTCTAGTGCGACTGTCTGTCTTTTGGACTATCTGACTTTCTGTTTGTCAGTCTATCGGTTTGTTCTTTGTCCGCTTGCCCGTTCGTCTGTACGTTCTTGTTACGTTTTGTCTGCAAGTCCGTCTGTGTGTCTTCATCTGTCTGTGTGTCTATCCGTCTACTCGTCTGCCTGTCTGTCCGTCACTCTTCCCTTGCGTTCGCCCGTATGTAGGTAAAATTTCTTAGTTGGAGAACTCAGTGCGTCGCACGAGTATTTACATTCATAAGGAAAACCAGTTAAAAAAGTCAAGCAAGTAAAATATAAGTCAATTTATTTGTAAATCGCTACATATCTTCGACTCTTGTATTGACTTCCGCAAAGGCTCTCAACCTCGCAATCAGCAGAACGAAGATCGCTACTTCGAGGAGAATGCCAAATCAGGAAAATCTGCACAGTCCAGAAGATTTTCTGCTAAGTTGTGGAAAAATACATTACCACAACCTTTGAAATGCAATAAAAAGTTTGCATTCGGTTCTGAAAAAAGGATCACAACTCCCCGCTACTTACCTTGTAAGCGTCGTCCAAAAATGTCCATACTTACCAAGTCGTCCTTTGGTCAACAATCCACAAGCGATATTTTTTTGACCATGAAAATGATTGAACATGCATTCGAACCTGAAAAACGAAGAAAACTCTCCTCTACTTACCTTGTAAACGTCGTCCAAAAAAGTCCATACTTACCAAGACTTCCTACGGTCAACAATCCACAAGCGATATTTGCTTTTGACCATGGAAATTATTAAACATGCACTCGCTTCTGAAAAACGATCAAAACTCTCTTCTACTTACCTTGTAAGCGTCGTCCGAGAAAGTCAATATTTACCAAATCTTCCTTTAGTCAAGACCTCACAAGCGATTTTTTTATTGACCGTGGAAATGATTGAACATTCATTCGGCGCTGAAAAACGATCAAACCTCTCCTCTACTTACCTTGTAAGCGTCGTCCAAAACACTCCATACTTACCAAGTCTTCTTTCGGTCAACATTCCATAAGCAATAATTTTTTTGACCGTGGAAATGATTGAACATACATTGGTTCTGAAAAGCGATCACAACTTTCCGACTCTTACCTTGTAAGCGTTGTCCAGAAATGTCCATTCTTCTCAAAACTCCTTTTGGTCAACAATCTACAAGCGATATTTTTTTGACCGTGGAAATAATTGAACATGAATTCGGCTCTGAAAAAAGATCAAAACTCTCCGCTACTTAGCTTGTAAGGGTCGTCAAAATAAGGCCATACTTACCAAGTCTTCATTCGGTCAACAAGCCAGAAGCAATTCTTTTTTTTTTTTACTCTGAAAATGATTGAACTTGCATTCGGCTCTGAAAAACGATCAAAACTTCCGTTACTTACCTTGTAAGCGTCGCCTAAAAAAGTCCATACTTACCAAGTCTTCCTTCGGTCAACAATCCACAAGCAATAATTTTTTTGACCGTGGAAATGATTGAATATGCATCGGCTCTGAAAAAGGATCTAAACTCTCCTCTACTTACCTTTTAAGCGTCGTCCAAAACACCCCATACTTACCAAGTCTTCATTCGGTCAACAATCCACAAGCAATAATTTTTTTGATCGTGGAAATGATTGAACATGCATTCGGTTCTGAAAAACGATCAAAATTGTCCGTTTCTTACCTTGTAAGCGTTGTACAAAAAAGTCCATACTTACCAAGTCTTCTTTCGGTCAACATTGCACAAGCGATATTCTTTTGACTGAGGAAATGATTGAATATGCATTCGGCTCTGAAAAAGGATCAAAACTATCCGTTACTTACCTTGTAGGCGTTGTCCAAAAAACTCCATACTTACCATGGCTTCTTTCAGTCAACAATCCAGAAGGGATATTTGCTTTTGACCTTGGAAATGATTAAAAATGCATTCGGTTCTGAAAAAGGTTCAAAACTCCTTGCTACTTATCTTTTAAGTGTTGTTCAAAAAAGTCCATTCTTCTGAAGTCTTCTTTTGTTCATCAATCCACAAGCGATATTTTTTTTGACCGTGGAAATGATTGAATATGCATTCGGTTCTGAAAAATGATCAAAACTCTCCGCTACTTACCTTGTAAGGGTCGTCCAAAAAAGTCCAATTATCTTAAGTCTTCTTTCGGACCTCAATTCATATGCGATTTTTTTTGACCGTGGAAATGATTGAATATGCATTCGGCTCTAAAAAAGATAAAAACTCTCCGTTACTGACCATGTAAGCGTCGTCCAAAACACTCCATACTTACCAAGTCTTCTTTCGGTCAACAATCCTCAAGTGAATTTTTTTTGACCGTGGAAATGATTGATAATACATTCGGCTCTGAAAAACGATCAAAAGTCTCCGCTACTTACCTTGTAAGCGTCGTCCAAAATAGTCCATTCTTCTCAAGTCTTCTTTCGGACATTAATCCAGAAGCGATATTTTTTTGCCCGTGGAAATGATTGAACATGCATTCGGCTCTGAAAAACGATCAAAACTCTTCTCTACTTACCTTGTAATGTCGTCCAAAAAAGCCCATACTTACTAAGTCTTCCTTCGGTCAACAATCCATAAGCAATGTTTTTGATGAGCGTGGAAATGATTGAACATGCATTCGGCTATGAAAAACGATCAAAACTCTCCGCTACTTACCTTGTAAGTGGCCTCCAAAAAGGTCCATACATATCAAGTCTTCTTTCGGTCAACAATCCACATGCAAATTTTTTTGACCATGGAAATGATTGAATATGCATTGGCTCTGAGAAAGGATCAAAATTCTCCTCTACTTACCTTGTAACCGTCGTCCAAAACACTCCATACTCACCAAGTCTTCTTTCGGTCAACAATCATCAAGCAATAATTTTTTTGATCGTGGAAATGATTGAATATGCATCGGCTCTGAAAAAGGATCAAAACTCTCCTCTACTTACCTTGTAAGCGTCGTCCAAAACACTCCATACTTACCAAGTCTTCTTTCGGTCAACAATCCACAAGCAATACTTTTTTTGACCGTGGAAATGATTGAACATACATTCGGCTCTGAAAAGCGATCACAACTTTCCGCCACTTACCTTTTAAGCGTGGTCGAGAAATGTCCATTTTTCTCAAAACTCCTTTCGGTCAACAATCCACAAGCGATATTTTTTTGACCGTGAAAATTATTGAACGTGCATTCGGCTCTGAAAAAGATCATAATTCTCTGCTACTTACCTTGTAAGCGTCGTTCAAAAATAATCATTTTTTTTAATTCTTCTTTCGGTCAACAATCCACAAGCGATGTTTTTTTAACCGTGGAAATGATTGAACCTGCATTCGGCTCTGAAAAACGATCAAAACTTTTCTCTACTCACCTTGTAATGTCGTCCAAAAAAGCCCATACTTACCAAGTCTTCCTTCGGTCAACAATCCACAAGCGATGTTTTTGTTGACCGTGGAAATGATTGAACATGCATTCGGCTCTAAAAACGATCAAAAGTCTCCGATACTTACCTTGTAAGGGTCGTCAATGAAGTCCATACTTACCAAGTCTTCATTCGGTCAAGAAGCCACAAGCAATTCCTTTTTTTTTTTAGACTGTGAAAATGATTTACTTTGCATTCGGCTCTGAAAAACGTTCAAAACTGTCCGCTACTTACCTTGTAAGCGTTGTCCAAAACGCTCCATACTTACCAAGTCTTCTTTCGGTCAACAATCCACAAGCAATAATTTTTTTGCCCGTGGAAATGATTGAACATACATTCGGCTCTGAAAAGCGATCACAACTTTCCGCTACTTACCTTTTAAGCGTGGTCGAGAAATATCCATTCTTCTCAAAACTCCTTTCGGTCAACAATCCACAAGCGATATTTTTTTGACCGTGAAAATTATTGAACGTGCATTCGGCTCTTAAAAAGATCATAATTCTCTGCTACTTACCTTGTAAGCGTCGTTCAAAAATAATCATTATTCTTAATTCTTCTTCCGGTCAACAATCCACAAGCGATGTTTTTTTCACCGTGGAAATGATTGAACCTGCATTCGGCTCTGAAAAACGATCAAAACTCTCCTCTACTCACCTTGTAATGTCGTCCAAAAAAGCCCATACTTACCAAGTCTTCCTTCGGTCAACAATCCACAAGCGATGTTTTTGTTGACCGTGGAAATGATTGAACATGCATTCGGCTCTAAGAACGATCAAAAGTCTCCGATACTTACCTTGTAAGGGTCGTCAATGAAGTCCATACTTACCAAGTCTTCATTCGGTCAACAAGCCACAAGCAATTCCTTTTTTTTTTTTTTTTAGACTGTGAAAATGATTGACCTTGCATTCGGCTCTGAAAAACGATCAAAACTCTCCGTTATTTACCTTGTAAGCGTCGTCTAAAAAAATTCCATACTTACCAAGTCTTCTTTCGGTCAACAATCCACAAGCAATAATTTTTTTGACCGTGGAAATGATTGAACATATATACTCGGCTCTGAAAAGCGAACACAACATTCCATCACTTACCTTGGAAGCGTCGTCCAAAAATGTCCATTCTTCTCAAAACTTCTTTCGGTCAACAATCTACAAGCGATATTTTTTTGACCGTGGATATGATTAAACATGCATTCGGCTCTGAAAAACGATCAAAACTCCTCTACTTACCTTGTAATGTCGTCCAAAAAAGTCCATACTTACCATGTCTTCCTTCGCTCAACAATCCACAAGCGATGTTTTGGTTGACCGTGGAAATGATTGAACATGCATTCGGCTCTGAAAAACGATCAAAACTCTCCGTTGCTTACCTTTAGCGTCGTCCAAAACAGTCCATACTTAGCAAGTATTTTTCTTTCGGTCATCAATCCAGAAGCGATATTTTTTTGACCGTGGAAATTATTGATAATGCATTCGGTTCTGAAAAACGATGGAAACTGTCCGTTGCTTACCTTGTAACCGTCGACCAAAAATTCTAATCCTCCCAAGTCTTCTTTTGGTTCACAAACCACAACTGATTTTTTTTTCACCGTGGAATTTATTGAATATGCAATCGGATGTGAAAAACGATCAAAACTGCCGCTACTTGCCTTGCAAAGGTCGTCCAAAAAAGTCCATATTTACCAAGTCTTCCTTCGATCAACAATCCACAAGCGATATTTTTTTGACCGTGGAAATGATTGAATATGCATTCGGCTCTGAAAAACGTTCAAAACTGTCCGCTACATACCTTGTAAGATTTGTCCAAAAAAGTCCAATCTTACTAAGTCTTCTTTCGGTAAATATTGCAAAAGCGATTATTTTTTGACCGTGAAAATGATTGAACATGCATTTGGCTCTGAAAAACGATTAAAACTCTTCGGTACTTACCTCTTAAGCGTCGTCCAAAAATCTCCATACTTACCAAGTCTTCTTTCGGTCAACAATCCAGAAGCGATATTTTTTTTGACCGTGGAAATGTTTAAACATGCATTCGGTTCTGTAAAAGGATCAAAACTCCCCGCTAGTTACCTAGTAAGCGTTGTCCAAAAAGGGCCATTCTTCTCAAGTCTTCTTTGGGTCAACAATCCACATGCGATTTTTTTTGACCGTTGAAATGATTATATATGCATTCGGCTCTAAAAAAGATCAAAACTCTTGTTTCCTACCTTGTAAACGTCGTCCAAATAAGTCCATTCTTGCAAGTATATTTTAGGTCAAGTATCGACAAGCAATATATTTTTCTTTGGACCGTGGATGTGATTTAATATGCATTCGGTTCTGAAAAACGATCAAAACGGCCTGTGACTTACCTTGACAAGCGTTGTCAAAAACTTTTTTGAAGTATTCTGTTGGTCAGTAATCCAGAACATTTTTTTTGTGACCATGGAGATAATTTAATTTTTTTTTGGAGTCTGAAAAGCGATGAAACTGTTTGCTACTTACCTTGAAAATCATCATCCTGAAATGTTTATTCTTGCCAAGTTTGATGTAGGTCAGCAATCCACAAGGGATTTTTGACCATTAAAATTATTTAATATGCATCGGCTCTGAAAATCGATCAAAAATGTCTTCTTACGTTGAAAAGCATGGTCCAAAAATTTGTGTTCTTGCCAAGTTTCATTTAATTCAGCAATCCACAAGCGATAATTGTTTTGAGCATGGAAATGATTTAATAAGCATTCGGTTCTGAAAAACGCTCAAAACTATCTGCTACTTACCTCTAAAAGCATCGTTCTAAAATGTTTATTCTTTCCGCGTTTTATGCAAGTCCGCAATCCACACGTGGTTTTTTGAACGATTTAAATGATTAAAATGGATACGGCTCTGAAAAATGGTTAAGACTGTTTCTACTTACCTTGAGAAGCATTCAAATGTCTATTCTTGCCAAGTTTTATGTTGGTCAGTAATTCAAATGCGATAATTATTTTGTCCATGGAACTAATTTAATATGCATTGGGCCTCTGAAATACAATCAAAACTGTCCGCTACTTACCTTGTACGTTGTAACCGTAAAAATTATTTTTAGGCGAAGAGTTGATTGTACTAGTGGTATCATATGTGCTGTCAGAATTTCTAAAGGAATTGGGAATGTCATTTAGGATTACAGCGACATCAAAGGAGAAAAGGCGCAAAGGCGCATTTTTTAACGCTTTATCCAAAATTTTCATTTGTGGTGTCACATTTAACATCAGACCTGTTCACATCCTTATATGAATATTATTTATGAGTAAATCGAGCATTCAGAAGATAAAGCACATAAGCATTAGTATTTTACCATGGAATTGTTAATTACAAATCTTTATTAATATCATGTTTCACATTTGTCAGGAGATTAATTCGGATTTTATGCGAATTTGTTGGTTACGTAAGTAGGATTATGCGACCGGAAAGTGTCAAACTAATGGCTAATACTTAGAAAGTGCATTAAAAACAATCCATATATGCCAAGAATTATATTTACATTTTCATCTGTCCACAAGCTCTCAGTGAATGCAAAACAATTTAAAACTATTCTTGAAAATTTAAACTAAAAATGTCCATTTATTCCAAGTATCACATTCATTAATACATCAATTTCAAAGACATCACAAAGATTCATCATAATCTTTATGTTAACATCCAGCTTGGACAAGAGAACCTGCAAACCCGTCGATACTTTTCCTTCAAAAGGGAAATATTTACATTCATGACATCACTAATGTGCAGAAAAGCAGTCTTCAAACATATGCAAAAATGATGTATGTTTACATTCAATGGAGATCCGAAAACGAAAAATACCATCGTCATTTTGTAAAAAAAAGATACTTCACATATGTGTGTTAATGTAAATGATCTAATAAGCAGGCAACTGTTCTCCATGAGTACATCTAACTTAAGGAGAAGACGCAATACTTTCGACATTTTCGCCAAAATGATAAAATGAAAACTTTTCATCTCTGCCAAGTATCACATATATCATTAGATCAGTTGACAATATACGGAGACAGTCCGCAAAACCTTTAGAATATTACGTAGGAATGGATCATATAAACGTTTACGTAATGGTGATCACTTTTATCCGTAGATTACGTCACAATCTCGTGTACTAGAAATGTACATCGGGCTGTGTGGAGAGAACGCGCAAAATCTTACCTGGTACCGGGTATTTTACCTTGAATGGGTCATATAAATGTTTCCAGTAGTTTTAAGTATCCCTTTTATCAGTTAATTTGTCCACAAGTTGCGAATGTTCTATATGTGTACATGCCACTTTAATAAGATAATGTGCCAATCCATCGATACTTTATCTTCAAAGAAACCATCCAAGCATTCCATTCATGTCCTTATTATGTTTCTCAGTTGTTAAGTTCAATAGTTCATGCGAATATTCTTAATGTATTCACCGAGCTGTGAAGAAAAAATGCGTAAGACCGTCTGCGTATCCCTTTGAAAAAGATCACTCCTGTGTGGATTCCTGCCATCTCCCTCTTTTCTCAGTTTAGAATGTCATATGGATATGATACGGATGTTCATGCAGGTGTGAGTGCAGGAGCAAAAAACATCAATGTTACTTGAAATAAGTCACCTGTTTTTTGATGTTAGATGCCACATGTAATTTTTATCAGTTCACAAGTTCATGGGAACGTGCTTTGTATTCATATCTAGCTTTGAGGACAGAATGTGTCAAATAATGTTCAAGTATTATGATTTTACCTCGTAATGTGTTATTGAATATTTTCATTTTATACCACGAAACATTATTTAGTCTAGTTTTGAGGTGAGAACCCACAGGAGTTTCGACTTTTAATCTTCGTACAATGTGGTGCAGCATTCATAGTGTGTTTCGTTTAGTGTAGTAGGATCATGTATGCATGTGAATGCTCATGCATATGAAATGATAATCGCGAGACCTTCATTGCCAGTAGTAGATTACTTCACATCTATATGCTTACTTTTTAATATACAGGCGCACGCTCTTTCACTAACGATTGGCGCTTTCAGAACCTGTTATTAAATCTTGCGATGAAAGCATCTGCCTATTCCCAGACTCACAAATGCATGTTCTTCGACGAATGCAGATTAGCGATGTTCATAGATCTTTGTGAAAACCAGAGAAGTGACTCTGGTTACGTCTTAACAATATCTTCCAACAAAATACCGGAACGAGAGTATCACTTAACAATGAGGTTACGCAACAAAATTAGAAGATACACTTATTTTATTTATTTTTTATTTATTTATTTTACATCAAAAAACAGTTAAAACTGCGTATGATGTGCTACGAGGAAAAGTGAATTTTGTGCACATTTTCAAAATTCTGTGATCCCTACACTAAGTCATGTACTACTTAAATTTTGAAAACAGAAGGGAAAAAACCCTCCCATGTAATAATATCTATTTTCAAGGATAAATAAGCAATAAATTTTGGCTCTTATCCATGTTCTTCGGAATAATACTTCCTGCCGCAACAACATGGAAACGATAGTTTGAGTAATTGTATTTCCCACTGAATTCTAGAAGACGTGCACAGAAAATGAAGTTACATTTACGTCCATTTATGTCCAAATGAAGTTACATTTATACTTGTATACCATATGCATAGTATACTCTTGGGACAGCCTAACAGACCACCCTAATTCTCTAATATGGCGGCGCTGACGGCTACCTGCCAGTACCGCCAACTTCTGAACCGAAGGGTTTCAATCCGCCCCGCGAGATTCAAAAGGACAAATATTCGGAATGAATTGCACCGTGAAATTCATACACAAATCCTTTTTTTTTTTTTTTTTTTTCATTCCACTCTCTTGCATTTGTCAGGTTTGAAGCGCAGGGAATAATACATTACTGTTCGTAAGTGATCAATTCTATGTATTTAATACATAAGTAAGATCATTATTTTGTAGTTAAAAATACGTACCTGAAGATCCTTGATATATTATGAATAAATGAAAGATTTTTTTTACATTTATTAGTCTTCGATTTTATATTTATTGGTTCAATTTTTTTTAAAGTGAGTGTTTTCCATCTTTAGGTACCATCACTGGTTACAATATATTTTTAAAGTCCAGAAAAAAAACTACAAAATCAAGGAGAATTTAAAATTTGTAACCATTCCAACTATTATGAAAAGTATCAACATACATACATACTACAAAAATTTTAAAATTTTATCAAAAATCAAAATTTCACTTTGAAAGTGACTGGTGTTAAGAATTATAAGATTGATTTAAATATATGAGAGTCTTGATTGAAAACTAATATAGTTTTGAATAACCAACTGTAATTTACCTGTATGAGTCAACTGTATCAAACCTGGTTTCACTGTAAAGTGAATTATCCCAATATGTCTTGCAACTATTGAATATTATTATTTTTAATATAAAATATATTAAATATAAAAATAATTATTTATGTGACATTATTATGACTAAATCAATTAAATTTATTGCAAATACAACTTATTTATCAGAAAAGGGAAGCTGCAAAACCTTTTAAAAAATAAAATTATTTCTTTCAATTCTGACACATCAAGAGATGAATAAGAAAGACGATTCTTTACTTTTATTCAATTTATTCAGACAATACTAATTATATACTCATTACCGACACGATAGAAATACGAAATATTGTTTTAATTGAATAAGATTAAATAAATTAAACCAGGAAGAGCTGATGGAGATGGTGATGATCATGATAAAAAGGGCGAAGAATGTCATTCTGAATCCCTAAGAAAAGATATTAGAGAAGGCTATAACTTAATTTTCTTCTCTTTCCATTAAAAAAATATATAACCAGTAAAAAAAATTATTATGATATCAAAAAGGAGTGTCTGAAACACAAAATCTTATGGGAGAATAAATTCAAACAATTGACATGTCACCTTAGGTAGGAGCGTTGATTAAATTAAACCACATTGTCAAATAAACAAACATGAGTGTAAGAAATTGGATGTATTGAAGATGAATCTCTATTGAGGACTATCCATTTCTTTTATTTCATCTTCCTCTTCATTATGTAGTAGTTTAATTAATACTTCTGGTAGTTCAGTAAAATTTTAAAACTTCTTTATTCCAACAATCCAAAATTATTTTTTTCATTGTGAGTAACATACTGATTCCACTTGTTGGTTGTCACCTAAAATCTTAATATTTGTTTGCCACACATACATAAAACAGTAACAAGGAACAGAAATAACAAACTAAAAACATTTTAGTCAATACAGTGCACTTAAAATATATCACCTGTCAGCAGGTAGTTCACAATTTGCAGTAACAAATGTGACTGAGATGCATCTTATTCTCTTCTGCTTCTTTTTATAAACTAATGAAAAAAAAATTTTGTCCTTTGCAACAAATTCTGCACGGTTGTAATCTTGTAAGATAAATTTGTACAGTGTGAGTTCATGAACTTGGCCATAGCTATTTATAAAACTTGTACAAAATACTAGTAACTATTTAATAATAAAACTATAATAAAAATGAATCGCTAATAAAATGCAATAACTACTAATTAAATAACTTCAAATAACTATAGATTTTTCAAAGTGTTCATGTTAAAATGAGTCATTAAAAGCTGATGCAAATTTCACGCTATAATAACCACACTAATTACTAATTGGACATCTATTAATTTAATTAAATAAAACTACTAATTAAATGGTAACTGAACATAACAAATACAAATTTTGAACTCTGATAACTGAATAAATGTTAATGCACATGTCGCAAGATTATCCCACTAATCAATAACAACTCTCTAGAACAAATTACATATAAAAAATGTCTAAATAAGTGTAAAAATAACCAGTAACATCAACTATTTAACTATCTAGAAGGAGATGCACAAGATTTTAGACATCAAATACAAGCCAACATGTACGAATTTTAAAAATTGCCACAATGATCACAAAGCATGCGTTTCAGAAAATATTATTGACGCAAAAGATGTTGGTAGAAACAAGGCCCCCTAAAACCTTTTGTTTTTGCTCCCAACTTACCTTCAAAACGGTTACAAGTGTATACATTACTTTAAAAAAATTAAGATGTATATTCTTGTAATGAATGAACGAATGCTATAACATTTGTTGACATGGCAGTTAAATATTTCTCACTTCTAGCTAGTCCTTTCACCATGTGCACATTCCAATAAATGTGAAAACTTGTGACAAATAGATAAATTTATTACTAATTCTGCAAATGAGTTCCGGAACTTGGTGGCAGAATACACTAACTAAACATTACAGAACTTAACAACTATACAAAAGTTTACAAATTTTACACACTTTACAAATTAACATAAACATTTCACCGTGAAAGCTTCCATAGCACTCCACTTCACTTCACTTCACTTCACTTCACTTCACATCACTTCATTTCACTTCACCTCGTCTCTCCTCACCATACTGCCAATCACATTTTAATGTGATTCTGACACACTCTTTTCCCTCAACTTCACATCACTGCACTACACGCCACTGCACATAATAATAATAATAATAATAATAATAATAATAGTAATAATAGTAATAGTATTAATAATAATAATGTTATAATAATAAAAGTAATAATAATAATAATGTTATAATAATAATAGTTATAAAATAACATACTTTACATAGGAGGTAATAAGACACATATAAACATCTAGGAATTTAATTTATTTTTAAATTTGCTGACATCATGAGGAAAGGGATCACAGGCAAGCCGTTCCAGTCTCTAATAGTTCGATTCGCGAATGAATATTTCCCAACGTCCGTTTTCTGAATTCTTGTCTGAATTTTGTGCATGTGATCCGCTCTGCCGAAATATGTAGTTTTCCGTAATCGACTTTGAATTTCTTTCCACGGTCGAAAGCCTGTGTACGCTTTATACATAGCATAGAGACGCGATTTCATTCTCCTTGTTTCGAGTGACTCCCATACTTTATTCCTGGTACCCCTGAAAGCAAATTTTGAAGCTCTACGCTGAACCTTTTCTAGATTTCTTTGCTGCAAAAGTCTGTATGGGTCCCAACATATCGCGCCATATTCTAATATGGGTCGCACTAATGACATATATGCCAGTTCTTTCGCACTCACTGAACTCTTTTTGAGAATCCGCATAATAAAATGCAAAGATCTCCATGCTTTCCCTACAACGAAATTTACTTGATTTTCCCATGTCAATTTACTGTCTAGCTGAACTCCTAAATATTTGCAAGACGTGACTCGAGGTATAACATTATTATTCAATTTATGCGCGGTTTCATTGTAACTTCGACCCCTACCAAACGTGATGGATTTGCTCTTTGAACTATTTATTTCCATGCCGTTTGTATCCGCCCAGATATGTAATTTGTCCAAGTCTCGCTGCAAAATATTCTCGTCCTCCTCCGAGTTAACAATTCTATAAATTACGCAGTCATCTGCAAAGAGTCGTACATTAGATACTAAACTTGTCGGTAAATCATTCACGAAGGCAAGAAACATGAGTGGGCCGATGACACTCCCTTGTGGAATTCCTGACGTGACGTTTCTCGAAGTTGATAAGTAATTTCCGATTCGGACCTTTTGTGTCCTGTCACGAAGTAGTTCGTTTATCCACGCTACCACTCTGGTGTCTAAACCCGAATCTATTAATTTCTTTACAAGACGATCGTGTGGAACAACATCAAAAGCTTTGGCAAAATCAATTACAATCGCGTCGACCCTACCACCTTCATCAACTACGTCGGCTAGGTCCTGTAAAAGTGAGACTAGTTGACTTTCGCACGAAAAACCATTCCTGAAACCGTGTTGACCCTGATAAAGCCATTGCATGTCCTCCCATTCTTTCCTGATATAGCTAGAAATTAGATGTTCCATAAGCTTGCATACGACTGATGTAAGACTTACCGGTCTATAGTTACTAAGTAATGTCTTGTCGCCACTTTTAAAAATAGGTACGACGAGAGCCAGCTTCCAATCTTCCGGTACGCAAGCGTTGTTTATCGATACATGAAATAACCTAATTAAATATGGTATAATAGCCTCTCCACCTAATTTAATGACGTCCGTGGAAATAGAATCCGGGCCTCGTGATTTCCCTCTCTTCATTAATTTTATTCTTTTCCGCAAAGTATTTACATTAATATGAAAAAGACTTCTATCTGACAGTGATGGTATCTGAATACTATTTGACTTTTGCTTGAAAACAGAGCTAAAATACGCGTTAAAAGCATTAGCCTTTTCACAATCGTCCGATATTGGCGAATTATTAACCCGAACAACTGGAATCTCATCTTTATTTCCCTTCCTTCTACGAACGTATTTAAAAAATGCCGACCAATTTTTACTGCCCTCCGCATCAAGAATATGAGTTAAATGATGTTCCTCTGCGATTTTCTTTTCCTTCCTCAAAGCTTTTGAATAATTTCGAAATAATGTCATATGGTTTTCACTACAGTGTCTGTTGCTAAACGCTTCTCTGGTTTTTCTTTTCAACCGTCTGATTTTCGCATTATAATATTCCGGATCGCATTTTGTTTTTAACAGTTTACTTGGTACAAATTCCTGCTCGGCATTTACTAGAATATTTTTAAACGCTTCCCATATTTCTTCCATTCCTCCTCCTATACTAAGAAATTCGCCATACCGTTCTCTTAAGTAATTTTGAAACTCTGCTACATTCGCTGTCTTGTATTCCCTCACTAGAATACCTGTCGCAATATTTTTCCTTGAAATACTTAACTGTAAATCAACTAAAACAGCTTTATGATCACTTATGCCTTCTAAAACGTCACACGACAAAAATAAGTCCTTCGGTCTAATTAGGCAAATGTCCAGAATCGCGTCCTGTCGGGTGGGCCGGTCTACTACCTGTGCTAATCCGCTGTCCCAGACAAGTCTGTTGACTAGTTGTTGTACTTTCCCTTCGCAAACAATCCCTTTCCAATTTGCGTCTGGGAGATTTAGGTCTCCAGCAATGACTACATGACGGCTATTTATATTTTTTGTTCTTTCGTAGAGCGCGCCTAAGATTTCATAACTATTGCCCGGCGGACGATAGCAAGCAATTATTTCTAAGATACTTCCCGAACAAAAAATTTCTACACCCATCATTTCAAATTCTTTATCAACCCAATTTGATCTGATATTAAAAGTGTTTTTTACGCAAATAAAAACACCACCGCCTCTGGTTTCGCGACCTCTCCTAAACGTAAGGTAGTCTGAACGAAAAATTTCCGGGTTTGCTACCGCGTCCGAAAGCCAAGATTCAGTTCCTATCACGATATCTGGATCACATGCTTCAATTAAATTCCACAGTTCGGTTTCCTTATTCATGATACTACGACAGTTCACCTGCAACAATCTAGTGAAGCCTCTCCTCACCTGAAAGTCAGTGTTCAGGTCCCATGCATCCTTCCTAGGTTCCTGCGCCGCTGTCACTGCCATCTCCTCCCCCGCAGCAGTCACACGCGTTGTCTCCGTCACCTCCCCCGCAGCAGTCACACGCGTCGCCTCCATCACCTCCCCCGCAGCAGTCACCAGACGCGTCGTCTCCGTCACCACCCCCGTAACAGTCACACGCGACATCTCCGTCACCTCCCCCGCAGCAGTCACACGCGTAGTCTCCGTCACCTCCCCCGCAGCAGTCACCAAACGCGTCGCTTCCTTTCTCGAAACCATCACTGTACATGGCGCTACTACTACTCCTTCCTCCGGTCGTCACTTTCCAAGTACATACGACTGTATTACTTGGTCGTGAAGACATCCCAGCTTCCATGCACCTCGAAAGTTGAGATGAAGGCCGTCCCGTCCAAGGTCTTCGTGCCCGAGCCAGTAATTGGGATCAACGAACAGCCCATCAAATTTCTCGCATGCCCACCGCAAGCCACAATTCAAGTCCCGTGTTTTAGTAATGTGGACATCATTCCGGCGCATAACTCCGGAAACAATGACCTTCGCATTTTTAAATTTACTTCTAATGGCATGCCCTAGTTTGACACATTGGTTGATTGTGTCGTAAACTGGTTGCCGTTTCCGCGTATTGGTCCCTACATGAATCAAAACCACCTCTGTTTGTTCATCTGGTTTAGCTTTATGTACTACAGAGGTCATTTGTTCAATATCTACGCCGGGGAAAAAAGATACGTCGGCACCTTTTTTTTTAAAACGCCGCCGCTGTGTCGCAGCATTGAATCGCCTAGCACTTTCACCTTACTGAACGGAGCATTTGTCTGAAAAGACTCACTAATATTTGGACGCACGTTACTCTTCTCTTTCTCAAGTACACTTTTCCCTTCCGTTCCTTTGCTGACGTCTTCTAACTCCCGGATCCTTAACGTCAGTTCTCCAATATGTTTGTGAGCCTGAGCTAGGTCCGCCTCCAGTCTTCGCATTCTCCGCTCGCTCCTTTCGCATTTGGAGCACGACGCCTCTGCCACCTGCTACTCCAAAACACGTCCGCACGCGACGACTACCTGTGAGAGACTGGAATGATAGGCATTAACACTTTATCAATACGCAAGCAAAAGCAGTTTCTCCTCATTATTTTTGGCGCTCGTCTCTTCACTATGCACAACTTGCATATTCGAAAGAATATTTGCAATCTGAACCGGAATCACTTTCATTTTAGTAATATTCTATATTCTATATACATTCGCTACACATTATATGAATTACTATCCATCCTTGACAGTTCATCCAGTCTCGTTCACATCAGCTGCTTCTCTGTCCAAACATGTTAGGGAAAGTAGTGCAAGGAAGCACCGTAATGTAGCTGCACGGTGCCACCAACGTTATTCGTTTTGCGTGGTTTAACTCTTAGCAGTCACTACAACTACTTGAACTCTTAGCAGTCGGCCATGTTAGGTTGCTGGTCATGGACCTGTTATTTTTCAACTGTTATTAATAACAGCTATTACGAGTCAGCTGTTTTCGTGATAACAGCTATTGAAGAAAAGCTGTTAAGCCCATCTCTACGCAGGAGCCCGGCGGGACGTCATCGCCCCCGGAGAGTTCGGCCGGGGGCCGAGAGGGAGCAGAGCGGGCGGAACGCGCGCCACCCTCACGCCTGGGTCGGCGTGCTGCAACTCGCCACCGGCCGTACAGTCAGGCTGACGCGTACAGTGACCCGCAGGCAAAGGACTGGATATACGATACTGGCGCTTTGTCTATGGTACTCTGTAAAAGTGTATGTGGCAATAAAACAACTTTTTTATGAGCTGTGTCTCTTGTTTTGGATATAACATAATCCTTACTCTAAGGAGGAAAACGGATCAGGAAGCTGTCAGACTAGGCCTTTTTCGAGAGGCAGGTACACGGTTTAGGAAAAGTTGACCGAGGGATGCAGTCGGGATAGTCCGGCGCGCGCCGGGCCAGAGGCTCTCGCCCCTCGCAGAAAGCGTCTTGACGACGGCGGGGGGAGGCCTGTGACGGCGCCGGCGCCAGGTCGGTCCGTGAGTGGGATTTGCTCACGTAGGATGCTGGCAGGGCGCTGATAACCAGTGCTGAACTCACATGGGTTTGCGGCCGGTGGCGGAGAGCATGGCGTCGACGACTATCGCCGGCAGCAGATGGTAGAAGAAGAACTGCACGAGGAAGAGCAGGCGATATTTGGTCATGCAGCCGCACGGATGATACAGAATGTCGAAAGATAGTTCAGCGCAGAAACTCTCCTTAAACGACTTTCAAATGAGACAACCTAGGTGATGCGCTTCATCTGACTGCGCCCTGGTACACGAGCGGCGGCCCCACCCTGCGCAGTCACACACCGCACACCCTTTACTCAGGACACAATAGACGGAGGGTTGCCGGGATGATGGATTGATTATTTCATGTTTCCGGAGGCGTCAACTGCTAAGGTCAGAATCTAGTAAATGTTGTACGTGTTTTTATCGCACGAGGTACGAGTGTATTCCTTCGCTGGATAGTGACGATCAGCGCCGAACTACACATCGAAGAGCGGGGTTTTTCACAACGAGGTATCTCTCCCCAGGACACCACCCCTGCCGCAAAAACTTCTAAGCTCCCTACTAATCTTCTGATATATATGGTAGTGTAATTGATGTGTGTAAGAAAGGGGAGATAATAGAAAAAGGAAGAGGAAGGAAAAATCTCGTGCGGTCCGTAACTGGTTTGCTAGGGTATAGGTACTCGGCATTCGTCCGATGTTGATCGTAAAAACACGGGAAACTTACGATCACGGCAACCGGCCGTTGGAGTTCTCCTCCAGGTAGCTGTTGAATTCGACCTAGTTATATAGTTAGTGTCAAAAATCCTGGCACTGTCGGAACTCGAACCCTAGGACCCTCCGATCAGAGGTACAGTAGTGATCAGTAGACCAATGTACACAATTCAAGAGCTTTTTTATTTCTCGGTTAACTTTTCTTTCTGAACAAATATATTCATTTTTTTGTAAATAATAATTAACATGTCACCTCTCAACCAGATTTCTCTCCCATCGGAGCACCGCCCCAACCGGGACAAGGTCTAAGCTACCGACCGGTCTCCCGGCATGTATTGTGAATGTTAGTGTGAGTAAGGGATGAGGATAGAACAAGGAAGAGGAATGTAAAGTCTTACAATGCTGCAATACCAAGATGATTATATAAAGCAGTAATCATTGCAGCATTGTAAGACTTTACATTCTGATAATAAATTACTAAACAATGAGATACCAAACCTAATAAGATATTAGGGATTATTTTAGTTGTATTGGAAGCCGTAACTGAAAGAGCTCAAATTCCTTTTACTTTCTCCCTACGGAGTAAAGAGAAAGTTCTGTAATGCTGTGGAAAATCCATTTCGATATTTCAACGGAATACACGTTTTGGGGTCCTCTGATACGGAAAAAGGGTTGATTCTTTTTTCAAAACGTCCGTCCGTGTTCCTGACTGTCCGTCTGTGAACACCATTTGCCTCTAAACCGCACGTAGGATATTTTTCAAAATAGTTCTTCCGCGATCTGTATCGACTGGAAGCTTTGCGATTTTGAACAACAGTCTTTAAAATTTGGAGGTACATTACATGAAGCCCCGGGCACATTTGCAAAATATTCTAAAAAATTGCTCCATATAAGGAATAAAAGAAAAGAATTAGACCTAAAACTTAGAAGGTTAAACTGGCTACTGGGAAGAAAATCATCGTTATGCATCGCAAACAAAGTAATTGTGTATAAATCAATATTAAAACCAGTATGGACAAATGGAATTCAACTTTGGGGAACAGGTCAAAATTCTAATATCAAAATTTGTAAATGCCCCCTGGTACGTAACGAATGTAACATTGCACAAAGACACAGGTTCCAATTATAAAAGAAGAAATCAAGAGTACCAGTGCGAAATACCTACAGACTACATAACCATCCGAATGTCCTAGCCATCAACTTACTAGACAATAGTGACTTTACCAGACGACTTCAACGACATCGTACTTTAGACCTTCCATATCGACTTTAAATTATTCATTTCAGAAATTATAATTAATAGTTAATTGTTATTAATAATGTATTATTGGTGGAGTACGGTCATGGGATTTTACTCCTCTCATGTATTTGTTTACATAAATTATGTAATTTTGCCAAATGTTTGTTCAGAAACAAATTGGAAAATAAAATATAATTTAAAAAATTAGTCTAAATTTCTTGTAAGAACGAAATAGAATACACTTATAAATGTGGCATAGCTCCGATTTTCACTGTTGACTCTAAATTTTTGAAAATTAGAAAAGTTTCAATTTTTTCGGCATCTTCCTATAATTACAGTATTGAAGATGGAGATTTTTCCTTGAAAATAAATTTGCTCTTCATATTTAGTTTTGTCAATAAGGCAATGTACATCTTTTGAAATTTTTTGTAGTTTTAACGTAATATTGCGTGAATCATATGCAATTGAAAAAATAACAAAAAATTATATTTTCTCAAAAACAGTCCCTTTTTCTTTTAAGTTTTGAGTGTAATAGTGTTAAATGTACTCTATAAGATGACATAAACGCCATTCTGCTCTATTCGTTTGTTTTTTCAAAAATTACAAAAAAATAATTTTTTCAACTAGCGTCTCACGTACTTAATATTTATGTTGGGGTCGATTTCTGTACATTATTGCATTTACGAGTACATGTGCTTTAAATGATCACTCAGGAAGTTTTTCGAAAACTCAAAAGTTTTCTGTTAAAATGAGTTCAAATTTTCGCATTTTCACAAACGATCAAACACTACTTTCTCAAAAACGACTCAAAATTTCTTTTTTAATTGTAGCACGGATAGTGCTAATTGCTCACTTTAAAATGACAAAATTAATTTGCTGTATTCTTTTGTTGTTTTTTTTTAAATTACATAAATGATTTTTTTAAATATCTCTCAGGTCGTTAATATACACATTTCCAGCAATTTGTATACAATATTGCAGTGTGCAGTAAACGTGCTTTTGATCAAGTCATTCGAACACTCATAACATTTGTGAGTAAACGCTTAAAATGTTGCATTTATTCTAACGCTTAAATGCCATTTTATTAATTTATTTACATAAAAATAGTTAAAAACTGTGGGACGTGCTACGGAAAGAAGAAAATTTTGTGCACGTTTTCATAATTATCTGATCCCTACTCTAAGTATAATCTAGTTGAATTTTGAACACGGAAGAAATAGCGGGTTTTTGCGAGGATTGTTAACAAAAATATTCCGATGTAATAAAATTTATTTTCAAGGGTAAATCAGCTAAAGATTTGGGTTCTTGTCAGTCATCATGTTCTTTGTGAAGGAAAAAAGGTTCCTGCCGCCCCATGGAGAACGATAATTTGACTAACTATATTTCCTACTGAATTCTAGATGTGGACAGATAATGAAGTTAAGTTTATGCCCACAATCAAAACATGTAGCCATCTCAGCATTTGCTCAAAGGATCAGGGAAACTAAACAAAAAACCTGTTCGAGATGGGGGTCATTGACATAGAAGCCAAGGTACAATACTTTGTTGTTACAGGTTGTTTAGAATTATGCAGTCCACGGGGTAAATAATACATGAAATATCAATTTTCAAATTAATATTACTTTTCTTTTGGATGGTTGATATAGTCTCTAACTGTATGGATACAGTTATGCAGCAGAAAAGAGTTTACTTGGAACAAACTTTTGCATAGAATTTAATCGATTAATGTCATCATGCAAAGTGGTCTAAAATAATGTACATGAATAGTAAGTAAATTTTTTATAGTGAGCTATTGATACTGTCACCTGACGAATATGATTCATACATCAAATGTTATGATTATAGACATCAGCGATGGCTGAAAATATATTCCCGCCCCTAAGTAAGTAATTTTTGACAAAAACTACTGATTCGTAAATCAAGAGGCAAATTAATGGAAAAATACCTAGATTAATAAAGAGAGACTTACAAGAATCACGTAGGTGGAATTTGCTTATTATTCGTACATTTTTCCCTAACCTTAAAGTTTTAGATTACAATTTTTTTTGTAATGTAAAAGTCTGGAAATTATAAGATGCATTTCCCGAGAATATTATCCCATATCTGAGGCGAGAATGAACATTCCCGAAATATACACAGCGAGATGTATGAAGTCGGACTGAATTTGAAACATTTCTCAAAGTCTAGCTTAATTAACTTAATTTTGTGTTCAATTCATTTAAACGGATGTTCCATTTACGATTTGACTAAAAACCTAAAAAGCTTTTTATCTTAATATCAGTCAATGGCATATCGTTCATTTTCAATGGAGTATGCAATTGTTTATCCCTGCGGGACTCCGCGTGCAATTGGCAAAGAATCAGAAAGGTGTACTCTCTGTGATTATTAAGGTATGAACTTAACCAATGTAGAGCAGTATCACGAATTCCATACATAGGTAATTTTGAAAGTAAAATGTAATGATCAATTACGTCAAAAGCTTCTGAAATATCTAAATATATTCCAATAGGTGCTTCTTTGTTATAGGAATGGTGAGGACAGGGATGAGATGACATCTTTAAGAAATGAAAATATGGCTGTATCAGTAGAGTTTGATTTTCGAAATCCATGTTAGCACTAAGAAAACGTGTCGTGTTTACTGAGAAAGGTTTGCATTCGTACGTAAGAAAGTCTATTTTTGAATCAAACTAAGAAGCGAATTGGCCGATAATTTTGAATTTCATTTTTGTGGCTTTTTTTAAAAGCGGCTTAATCTTAGCTGTTTTAAAAATATCTGGAAAAATTCGCAGAAAAAAATCACTAAAATACTTTATAGGGTTTCTGAGGACAAACTTGGATTTGTAGTTTAAATGTTATGTGTGTTGAATTAGGGAATGTGAACTTTAGTTATTTTTTGTCGGTTTATTATGAATTATTGTTGTAATATGTTTTTAAATATGTATCTATATTGAAGTTATATTAAGATGATAAAGTTAATTTTTGTTATTGTAATAATAATGGAATTAATAAATGTTTTGTTTAGTTCATTATATTGAATATTTCTTTGTAAATTATCAGGAAAAATTAATTCCTAACTAGAAGCCTCATATATTTCTATTCTTTTAGATATTCAAACCAAATGCTTTTGAAAATAAAATATTTCCCAAGAACATTTTAAAAATGTATTCAGACTGTCTTGCGTAAACAAAGATATTCTTCATTTTCTACTCATTTAGCAGATTCGTCTGCCTCCGAGTATTTGAATGCAAGTAGTGAATGGCAGGAAATCATTTTTTAACATTGTTTCACGCACAATTATGCAAAAACTACTCTCATTTTTGAAACATTGTATATGATCGTATTTAAAGATCAATCTTATTAAAATTAGGGGGGAAAACGTATCTTCAATGTTGTAGTTATAGGAAGACGCTGAAAAAAATGTTGAACTTTTACAAATTCGAAAATTCACAGATTTCAATGAAAATGACAGCTATGCCACTTTTATGCATTTTCTACACTATCCGAGGACAAATTTTATAAAAAATACTGGAGCCATTTTGGCGGGAATTTTGAAATTATTGGGGCTTCATGAAAAGAATTCTCCAAATAAAAATATCCGTATCAAACTCGCTGGGCCTTGAGTTTGTTCAGATCAATTGCAGAATATCAATTTTAGAGAAAATTCTCTGAACAGTTTATGTGCTAAACTGGAGCACGGACGGATGGACAGACATTTTGTCGTTAATCGCTTTTTCGGTATCAAGGACACAAAACTTTTATTCTGACCACACAACGTGTTAAAAGAATTTTATTATATATCTAGGAACAGGATTTATTCGATTTTTCCATATCAGGGCCCTACAATTTGTTGTTTTTTTTTTCAGTCGAAAATCGCGTTTTCTGCAGCAGCTTTACAATACTTTCTGCGTACTGGGAAAGTTGTACGAGCTGAAGTAACACCTTGGGTATTCTAAAGAATCTCACCCCTTCCTGGCGACCTCGCAGCTGCACAATATAAGCCCCTTGACGATGAGGTCACAGGGAATGTAGTCGATGTAGGCGTCGGGATCGCTGTAGCCGGTGTGCACCACGCCCTTTGCGGCGCCCACCATCAAACCCATGGGGCCGTTGAAGTTGTCGATCCAACCGGGGAACGGGTCAAGGGCGGTAGCCACCACTGCAACAAGCAAGAACACGACAGTAGGAAAGATTCAGGACCGCACATTGTTTTCATGCACGTCCGCTGTTGTCATCATTTGTCCCGTTAGAGAAGCGCTTCCTCTATTTCGGAAGATGGTGATGTTTCTCCTCGTTTTAATGCCACAACAACCGCCGATCTACAAGTCGACTTGTAGGCGATCTCCGTCTTCTGCTATCTCCCTGAGCTGGGCACCGCCCCCATCGGGCGATCACTAACGCCGCGACTGCTCCCCCGATATCTGTGGTCATGTAGTGCATAGAGGAGTGTGTGTAAAAGGATAAGATAGGTCAAGGAAGATGTAGAAAAGATCCGGTCCGTGGTCTGTTTGTTAGGGTACTGCTCCGACATTAAATTATATTTGTTGCGGCGATATACGAGGATTCGTATCGCGCGCCAATTCGGCAGCGCGGGACGGAGGCTACTGAAGGCAGCAGGGCCACAAACCGGCGCGAAGACCGGCCAATAGGACGTGAGCGGCCGGCGAGCGGATCAGCAGCCCCGAGGCGAGATTACGGCGCGGCGTGCTTCTTAACGGGCCGCGCCGGCCAGAGGACGAGACAGTCTTGAAGTGCGATCCAGAAGTGACTTAGTGTATATTGTGCGAACTCGGCAAAGTTAACTTGTTTTCTCTCTCCTGGTATTTTGGACGACCGTGCACGTATTTTGGACTTCTTCTGGATTTTGGACACCGCGGCATTGAACAACGGACTACTCTCCTGGATTTTTGTAAACGGGATCACTCCTGTAAAAAGCTTGACCAATAAATTGTTATTGTTGACTTGTGTCTTTTTACGTACATAACAATATTGAAGGGGGAAACCATAGAAAACAACCGATCAGAGTAGCAGGCGACTTGAATTCTCCCTTAGACAATGGTTGAATGAGACTGACCCTGGCTGTAAGGGTAATAGCAAACATCCGCAACCGTAGGACACGAATTTTAGGACCTCCCGGTCAGAAGTCGCTGCAGATACAGCAGCATTGCCGTCTCTAAGCTAACTCTATAGGATCTTTTAGAGATCACGATTCGATAAGTCGTGTATTGTGTGGTGCTCTTGGAAATTCGTGCGCATATTCAGGCTATCGAAGAGTCATGGCGCAGTCCGTGGTGACATCTTTTTGAATACTCATTGAGTACTCACTGTGAAAGGCCGTCATATCATCGCTAAGCAGAGGCTCAGCGCTGTAACTCCGCGACAGCCTTTCAAAAGTCCCTCACAACTGTTCTTTCTCACTCGCCACCTACAATATTGTTGGTATATGAACGAGGAGCTAAGTAAAATGGTGTTCACAGAAAACGAAATAGGCTTAGAAAAATCTTATAATGATTTTTTCTCTCAAGTAATTTTCTCCGAATTCAAATGCTGTTTTCTCGAAAACCATATAATTTATAGTATGGATCTTTTTACCTCAAATAAATGGCTTTATTTTTTGCCTGTGGACTATACATTAGGCGAATGCTCAAACATTTTCAAAATATTCGTATTACTATTTTCCATAGTTAAATATGTTTCGGTGTATTTAAAACCTATATTTCATGCACTATATTTCTGAGAGAGAAACATAGTTTCATACATCACTAATATTTTATTAATAAAATAAGAAAATATTAAGTGTGTACAGTTTCAGAGGAATATGCGCTAAGAATAAGTACTGCGCCTTCACTTCTCTTTCCAAAATATGTAAATAAAATAATTATTTCACTATCTTTAGACTGTTTTTGGGTCCAAATTTTTTCTTCAAACTTTTCCAACGGATAGTGGAACTGTTTATTATGACATAAAGTTCATATTGGAGTATTTCTTTGGTTTTTCAAAAATTACACAAATGTAATTTGTTTAAATTATCTCTCACGCTATTAATATGCACATTTCAACGGATTTGTATACATTATTGAATTTGTGAATGGCAGTTCTTTAAATTACTTGAAATAAATTTTTTCAAAAACTCAATAGATTCCTGTGAAAAAGATCTTCAAATTTCGCATTTACAGTTTCAGCAATTACGGCTTCAAATTTTTCAATGAAAATTTGCTATTTAGGACGTTTTGGCCATCTTTAAAAGTCTTAAAATAATATTTCGGTTGTACTATTTGGAAACCGAAAAGTTGAGAAAAAGACGTCTAATCCATCTTATTTCTTTATATTTTTGAATGGACAATATTTACTAATTATATTACATAACATAATGATCTTCCTACAATTTACGAAATGACTTTTCCCTTCTCATATTCTGCTCTGATCTGCATGCATGGCCGGTGTCATGTTCAATTCCTTTTCCATTCAATATTATTCTCCTTTGTCGTTATCATGAATCATACATCGCCATCTTGCATCCCGAGATCAACGTCCAAATTTTTATGTGCTAAAAGTGTACTAACAGGAACCTCTTAAAAATTCCTTTTAGTATTTCCTCCGCATGATGGCTGCTCCGCGGGGCCCCACTAGGCTTAATCCGGCCCTGAACGCTTGAAATGCTGCCTTTGTTGTAACGCATAAAGCAATGCAGCATTTGCTAAAGCTCTTCTGAACGTTGTTACTTTCATTCGTAACTTCGTTAATGACGTGACCAATAGAGTTTAAGGACATCACCTTCTGCCTGGCGCTAAAACTGCCTGATACTCGGTTTGAAAAATAATTGTTGTCCATTGGCGTAGGTTAAGCGCAGGTGGTTCGGGAAGTTCCGAAGCCGCAGGCGCAGCACCTACGTACTGACGGGCGCAAGATGCCCACGGGCAGGCGGTCCGAGTAGTGATCCACGATTTGCTCCACCAGGTTCTTTGTGAATGTGTACGTGTTGCAGTGAGGCCCCAGAATCCTGTGACCATTGTAAAAAACAAAGCGTTTTAGATAGAGTACATATAGAACCAAGTAAGTCTTAATAACAACTTTAGAGGCTAATTAAATGAGTCGTTACTATGTTATATTTCATTATATTCGCCATGAAAGTTACAAAAAGAAACTGGGTAATACGAGTATCACGTTATCTAACAGAAATGTTGAATGAATTTTAATTTTATTTTCATCTAACAACCTGTATGTGACAAATGGGACAAAAGTATAATCCGTTGAAGAAAAAACAACAGCTATTTCCAATATTGAAGTTGTAGGAAGACGCCGAAAAATTTGAAAGTTTTTCATATTTAGAAATTTCCGTCTTAACAATGAAAATCGGATCTATGCCATATTTGTAAGTGTATTGCCCTCCGTTGTGGCTAGTGTTTCAAAAACAAAATGTTCAATGGTTTTGAGAAATTTTTGTTAATGTCCAGAGTCTTCCCGTGAAGTGTACCCTAAAATTCAAAGAATTTGTTTAAAATTTGTAGAACTCTAGAGTTCGTTTAGATCGATCGTGGAACAGTCATTTTGGAAAAATACCTATGAAGAGTTAATTCGCTGGTGTGGTTCACCGGATGGAGAGACCGATGGACAGATGTTTTGAAGCAAACACTTGCGTCCCAATGCTAACCAACGGATGCGAAAATTGAACGTTAAAAAGATAATCAGAAAGAAAAATTCAAACGAGCGAAATGAAATTTCTGTGAAGTGTTGCTAAATAAACTTCATTAGATCATAAGAAAAATGTGGATATACGAGAAGAACTTTATAATTTTAATCTCTTAGAGAGGGTTGAAAAACAAAAACCAATAATAAATTATATACCGGCTGACAGAAGAGTTGGATGACCAAAGACTCGACGGATCGATGATATCAACGTTGAAGAGGACGGAACAGGCCTAATCCTTGCTGTTGAAGAAGATTATGGATTAGTAACTTTTTTATATCCTTGGATGCACAGAATGTATCCCAAATCGTATGTACGTAGACAAAGTTACTGCAGTTTTGTTGAAGATTGTTTTTGTTAAAATATTTAAATTCTTGCAATAGTGTACGAGAGTATTTTATTTGTCGTTGAGGATTGTTCGTGCTACGTGTCATCTGGTTCAGCAGAATTTGTCTCCAATAGACAGCTGCTTAGTAAAAGAGAAAGAGCCCGGTCCCGTGCGTGTGGGTGGTGACTCACTTGGTGGTGAGCGCGCGCAGGGCCACCGGGTCGTTCTGCCCCTGCGCCTCCACCAGCGCCAGGACGGAGCGCCAGTCGCCCGCCACCGGGTACAGCTTCTCCTCGAACTCGCGCTGGCCCACGTTGCAGAAGGTGGTCGACACGTGCACGAACGCCTGGCACACACGATTCGTTCATTAGCGATTCAACTGCTAAGATCGTTAGCCCCGTAAGTGTAGTGCACTCTCAATGCCTAGAGATCGTTCAGATGGTTCAGGGAATATCAAGTTTGAAGAAATTCGGCCTAACAGTATAGGGACTAGCATTGACTACAGACGGACAGACGTTTTGCCGTAAACGGTTTTTTCAGTATCAAAGACACACAAAACATGGATTCTGGCTACAGCCGACGTTAAAGTTACTTTCTGTATGTATGAACGAGATTTATCCACCTTTTCGTTACCAGGTCCCAGTAATAAGTTTATCTGTCGAAAATTCGCTGTTTCGCGACGCACGATTACATAACTTTCCCTTCTTACGAAGTATGAGACAGGGTCATTGACTTGGACACTGAAGTTCAATACTTATTATAGGCATATTAAATATTTTTTAAATTATACTATACAAATGTAAACTAATCCATTGTTGTCCACTAAATCATTGTTTTGTTAAAATAAATAATATTTTTATTTTTGATGATCAGTATAGTCTCTAATGGAACAGAAACGGTTATGAGCAGAAAATATTTTACTTTTAACTTAAATTCGTGTACCGAATTTAATTGTTTAATGTCATTTGGCAATGCGTTGTAAAGTAACGTACATAATTGTATGTGGATTTTTTCGAAGTGAGCTGATGATACTGACCCTTGATGAACATGATTTCTACGACGTGTGTTGTAATTATCGGTATCAGTATTGGATGAAAATATGTTTCCACCGTTAAGTCAGTTTTGACAAATATTACGTAAATGTGTGACTCGTAAATAAATGGGCAAGATAATGGTAAGATTCCAAGGTCAATGAAAAGAGGCTTGTAGGGATCACGTCGATGGCATTTTTTCATTCTTCGAATAATTTTCTTCTGCAAACTAAAGATCTGGATACTACATGATGAACTTCCCCAGAATTTTATGCCATATCTCAGGCGGGAATGTCCATATTCAAAATACTATATATACACACAATCCCTAATTCCCTTCCTTAAAAATGCAAATAAAATTACTTTTATAATATTTGAATCCTTGTCTTCCTAATACTGGATGTGATACACCATTCCAATATATGTATCGTGCGTTCGTGAGATCGATGCTATGCAGGAAATTGAGAATAAAATTACGATTACTTCATTATATATATATATATATATATATATATATATATATATATATATATATATATATATATATATATATAATTAAATAGATAAATATGAAAACCATATCAAAACATGTGCATACATAAAAAGCACATAAAATACCCTCTAAAAATGATCTACAATCTAATATTTATGATATATATTTTCTTCACATATTCTCACAATTAATTATTAACAATAGTCACATGAGTGCACACTACCAGTTTGAATAATTTAAAGACAAATGAATGGCCATGTCTTTTCCCTAAGATCTTAAAAACTAACAATCTTGGCCTTTCTATAAAACTTGATGATAGAAAAATAAAATATGCTTTTAACTTCCCTTTTTGCTGCACGACTGTTATTGCTGTCCATATCCCAACATTAAAAAAACAACGAATCGTAACATCTTTAAAATTAACTTCATAAAATTTAGAAACTTCGACACGCGATGCGCCCACTACGGCAACTCGAGATCATCTCATAAGAAATCGTCCGTTTAACCAAAACCACACGATGCGGTCACCACGGAATCTCCGTCACTTCTCATCAATTTTTACTTTCTCGTGTACATACGTATATATGGAGTAATACACGTAGTATAGAGAAAGTTATGTAATGCCGCGCGAAAAAAACAGCAAATTTTCGACCGAAAAATATTCATTGACCGCTGTGAAAACAGGAAAGTGGATAAATCCAGTTGCTAAATTGAGAGAAAAAAATCTACTAACATGTGATGCAGTCAGAATCCCAGTTTTGTGGGCCCTTGATGTCGAAAAAACAATTGAAAGCAAAACGTCTGTCCGTCTATGAACACAGCTAGCGCCAAAACCTTGCGCCGGACTTTTTCCAAATTGAAGAAACCACTGTATATCTAGCTTTAGTTGAAGCTTTGAGATTTTGAAAAACATTCTTTAAACTTTGGGGGTACTTTACATGAAGCTTCCCAGAGATTTTGATAATTTTCTCATAAACGGCTCCAATTTTTTTTAAATTTCTTGTCAGAATAGAGTAAAATTCACTGATAAAGGTGCATTGGTCCGATTTTCGCGGTTGACTCTAAATTTTGGAAAATTGCAAAAGTTTGAATTTTTTCCGCGTTTTCCTAAAACTACAAAATTGAAGACAGAGATTCTTTCCTTCAAATGAAATTTGTTGTTCATAAATACTTCTTTCATAAAGGTCACGTATATTTTTTTGAAAAATTTAGTATGTTTCGTGTAATACTTCGTGCAAGATTTGCATTTTTCAAATATTACAAAATCAAGATTTTCTCAAAAACGGCTCCAAATTTTTTATTTAAATTTTTGGTAGGTATAGTGCCAAACAAACCCTATTGGATGACACAAACGCTCTATTCTTTTGTTTAAAAAATCACAAATATTAAATTTTTTTCACTTGTCTCTCACGTCGGTAGTATTTGCATTAGAGACGATTTCTTCACGTTATTGTAATTATGAGTACATGTGCTTTAAATAATGTTAGACATGATTTCTCGAAATAGTTTTCTGCTAAAGTGAGCTCAAAATTTCTCATTTTCAAAAACGTTTAAATGCCATTTTCTCAAAAATGGCTCCAAATTTCTCCTTTATATTTTGTGTAGAGATAGTGAAAATTACGTTCTTTAGATGATATGGTGTATTTGAGACGATTTTAAAATGATTTTGGAATATTCTTTTATCTTTTTTAAATTACTCAAATGTATTTTTTAAATATGTCTCACGCCCTTTATAAGCACATTTTCATAGATTTGTAAACATTATTGCATTTGTGAAAAAAATTGCTTCAAATGTCTTTAAGTGAAGGTTGTCGAAAACTCAATAAATTCCTGCGAAAAAGAGCTTCAAATTTCGCATTTACAGTAACGCTTATCACCATTTTCTTAAAAACAGCTCCAAGTTTTTTAATCAAAATTTCTATTTCGGACGAGGTTTTACTCTTTAATATTCTTGATATAATATTTCGGTTCTATTAAGAAACCGAATTATGGAGAAAGTGTCAATAAATCTACTTAGGGCGACCATAGTTAGACTTAGGGCCGGGCAGAGAATGTAGCATTATCGTAAAGCCAGACAACATCAACGAAATTTGAAAAAATTCCTACGAGACAGTCTGTGTCATTCTGTAGGACCTCTAGTTTGATTCTACCATACCGCGTAGTTTAAAATAAAAGACAACTCTTCTCTAGCAATGCTACTGTTTCTTTACATCTTTTTTTATGTTACATTGTCTTTAATCGCCTTTGAACGTTACCATAAATTCCTTAATATATTCCAAAATATTTACAATGTTCGTAACCCCTTTTTCAACCTCTTGTTTTCTTATTTTAACATTTATTAGTAATTGTTCGTCATATTTGTGAGAACATTCGTATGTCGCATTCCCAATATGGAAAATTAATTTATTTTAATTTATTAACCGTTTGACTTTAGCGCAATTATCCCTTCGCCTACGTGAACCACAGGCTGGTAAGCCCTCAATGCGTCAATTCCGATGACAATTTGTCAGATAAGTCCACGTATTACAATCGCAGTCATTTCGATCGTCACCCCTCCAGCATCAAATTCTACCCAACTTTGTCTGCCGTTTGTATTTGCCGCCTTCTTGTTAGCCATAATAACCTTCAACTTCGTGTTGCCAACTCTATTAGATTTCCCCTTGTTCTTTCAACTTGTTGAATAGACTTTTGGATACAGCATTGATACTACTTCCGGTATATATTAGCACCTCAACTTCGATTCCATGGCATCTGTCTCCTAATATTAAACACTTCATCGGTTTTGCCTCACCGCCATTTTTGTGTCGCAACAGTTCGTCCTCTGACACAACAATGCTCGCCATTGCTACAATGGTCACTGTTTTTTTCGTTTCTCTCGTTGTCAATGCCGTTCTAAACTCAATTAGTTTTCCGTATGGCTGTCAACTTGCCACTGCATTTTCCTAGGTTTTCCCCCCTCATTATTGGTCCCTTGTCCACTTGTTGACTTCCCGCGGTTTATTTGATTTGCGTCGAGTCCTTCTCATTGCTTGCCTTTCGCTTTAGGATTCGTGGGTGTTGCTTTATTTGTTTTCTTGGTCCTTTCCCCCCGACCGAATTCCCATAGCCCACATATTTGTATATTTTAATTTCCTGCCTTGGAATTGGTTTCTATTTCCCGGCGTGTCAGAATACGAATCCCTACCGTCTCTCATCTTCTTCCCGTTACTGTCCTTATCCGAGAATTGATTGAAACGACTAACCCGTTCGAATGATTCATCTATCGTTTGAAGCATGTTATTCCATAAGAAGTTTCGAATACCATTGGGCACCTACCTGATTAGTATACGAAT
Source organism: Teleogryllus occipitalis (assembly GCA_011170035.1). Lineage (NCBI taxonomy): Eukaryota > Metazoa > Arthropoda > Insecta > Orthoptera > Gryllidae > Teleogryllus > Teleogryllus occipitalis. The sequence goes on along the minus strand of BLKR01000893.1, from coordinate 38,916 downwards.
GATTTCGGTAGCATTGAAATCTTCGCAACATACATTAAACGCGCTAACTTTCCGCATTACGGAATCGCTCATGCGTTCTGGACCACTCCATTTGTATCGCTCAGCCATTAAACGACATCGAAGTGGAAATTTATGTTGTTGGTTGTAGTATCTTTCTAAAAATTTCATTCGCCATTCCGCGTAATTGATAAGGCTGGACGTTAATGCTCGTAACCAATTTTGTGCCTTAGAACAGAGGGCTTCCTTAACTAAATTCAGTTTCAAAGATTCAGGGATATTGTTTACAAAAACCAACGTTACATTAAGTGGTGCGTTACAGATTGTTGTAGAACGCTGCGCAGTATACAAACGTTTTTCAAATTCCATAAATCCTTTATTCAATTCTTCTCGATTCTTCTCGAGTCGTTTTATCGCCGCCGAGGGCACCACGTTCAAGGAACTCGCCGCCAAGGCCTGTGAGGCAGCCGGGGCTGGCGAAGTCACCTCGGGCAGGCAGGACCGCGGTGGCCGGCTGAGGCGGTATCAGTATCACGGACTCACGAAACGTTGATTCTGACTGCGTAACATGTTAGAGGCCCCCAAATATCGAGTTTTTCTGACCCATAATCTCCCCTATGTGCGGCAGCATTCCAATACTATCTTTTACGGGAGTAACTAATGCGGCGTACCTTGAGCTTGGTCATGCGCGTGGCGAGCTCGAGCAGGTCGCGCGTGGCGCAAGCGTTGGTGCGCACGGCCTTGATGAGCGGGTCGTCGAAGCGCACGCTGGCCGCCAGGTGGAACACCACGGACACGCGCTCCGCCAGCACGCGCGCGTCCGCCTCCGCCAGCGCCAGGCCGGGCTGCGCCGAGTCGCCCTCCACCGCCTGCAGGCGTGCCAAGGCCTCCGGCCGCTGCGCGCGCACCCGGTCGAACAGCTGCGCAACACCCACACAGCGCGCGCGTCAGCCTCTCCGACCCACTCCGCAGAGCTTTTAGCCCGGTCGGCAAGCACGGGAAAAGGGGGTTACACGGATAAAGCTCATGGAATTGTTTTCCTTGGGGATGTTGTACGTACGGAGGCATTAATTAAAAACCCACGTTTTGACCTCTCGGACACTATGCTAACTCCAAGAGGCCCGAAAACCGAATTTTTCTTTATAACTATCTAACCTTAAGTTTTGTAAAAAAATTATTCCAATCAATTTTAAAAAGGTTAAATTTCCCCACCTTTTGTGTAAAATATGTCTTTCGAATCCAATTATCAAGTGATTTAAGCAAGATATTCAATCTATGGGAAGGGGAAATGTGATTAAGTATTTCGATTTTTGCATTTGTGCAACAGCGAGGAGTTAAATTGAAACGATAATTCGCTAAGGTTCGTCCGACTTTGTATGACGTAAGCAGGTATTTTTAGAGAACGACACTTTTGAATCTGATATATCTACAGATGAATCAATGATTCCATAATTTGATAAGCACAGTTGCAAGCAATCCCTGAGACAGAAACCTGTACGCTTTAATACAAAGCTTGGGTAGCTGCCAAACAAAAATGTTTACTGTTTGAATGATGAATTTTGTCATGGTCGGGAAGATTTTGACAGAGACTCGGGTGTTGGTCGTTGCGTTGTCCTAAAATTTTGTTACATTCTGCACAACAAATATACCAATGTAGAATTATAATTTTTCTTTGAAATAATTCCTTCTTCTAATTTATATTTTTATAAAATTGAAAATGTCTTGAAATAAATGCGTTCGTGCACGTGTTACTATTATTATGAAAAGTGTCATATCGTACCAAAGAGATGCAATTGTTTCTAGTAAATGTACTCGTATGTGTTTTAGTCTGTAAGAGTTATAAAAAGCAGACTAAAAATTCAATTTTACAATAATAATACACGTAATATACAATATTGCTAGTTTTTATTCTGCAATGGAACTATGAAAGCGATGAGTACGTAACAATCAAAGAATAGTTTATTTACCAAAACGACAGAAGGGTGTACTTCTAGTTGAACCATTGTAGCTTGAAACCTGTATTTTGACATTAATATTATATTACTGATTAAAATTGAATAAACTTTCGTTAAAATATAAAATAACTGCTCATTATTTGAAAAATAAGAATTAAACACAATTGTTTTCACAAGTCGGCTTATGCAGGGTTGTGCATAACGGGCACATTTGTACCCATGACCTAAAAATTTAACATTTAAGACAGATTTTTACAGAATGTTTCAGACCATTTATAATACTAATACACTAAAATTTTCAAAAATTACGGAAAAAATAATTACGGACATAAATGAGTTAAGATTTCCTGATAAATAAACACATATTTCACATCTATTTCTTCGTATTTTCATATCACCTACAATACGTTCATTGGCAAAATGTGATCATTTTCTCGACTAGAATGAATATTACTACCTGAAACTCCTGCTCCCTAGACGTTTCTGACATTGTTCTCTATAGAGACGAGTAGTTGTTGGTGCTCACCGGAACGTCGAGCAGCTTCTGCAGGCGCTCCTGCACCGAGAGGCCTTTGCGCGGGCGCAGCAGCACGTAGACGGTGTCGATGTCGGGGCAGCAGAACAGCAGCTTCTCCAGCAGCACGCGCCCCACGAAGCCAGAGCCGCCCGTCAGCAGCACGCTCTGCCCGCGGTAGAACTCGGCCACCGTCCACGGCAGCACGTCCCCCGCGCCAGCCTCCAGCCCCCTGCGCCGCTGCTCCTCCGCCATCTGCGGGCAGCGCAACCACAACTTATTCCAACAAAAACGAACCTCAACGCTCTGCCCACGGTAGAACTCGGCCACCGTCCACGGCAGCACGTCCTCCGCGCCAGCCTCCAGCCCCGTGCGCCGCTGCTCCTCCGCCATCTGCGGGCAGCGCAACGACAACTTATTCCAACAAAAACGAACCCCAACGCTCTGCCCGCGGTAGAACTCGGCCACCGTCCACGGCAGCACGTCCCCCGCGCCAGCCTCCAGCCCCCTGCGCCGCTGCTCCTCCGCCATCTGCGGGCAGCGCAACGACATCTTATTCCAACAAAAACGAACCCCAACGCTCTGCGCGCGGTAGAACTCGGCCACCGTCCACGGCAGCACGCCCCCGGCCAGCCTCCAGCCCCCCGCCCCGCTGCTCCTCCGCTATCTGCAGGCAGCGCAACAACAACCCGACCGGCAGAGAAGCAGACCTCAGCCTCTGCCCGCGGGTAGAACTCGTACCGTCGGCAGCGTCCCCGCACCAGCCTCTGAGCCCCGTGGGCCGCTGCTCCTCCGCCATCTGCGGGCAGCGCAACGACCAACTTATTCCAGCAAAAACAGACTGGCAGCTGCGCCGCGGGCGAACTCGGCCACCGTCCACGGCAGCGTCCCCGCGCCAGCCTCCAGTAACGCATTCCGTATCTCAAAGTACCTGTGTCTTTCAGGAAATGAAACCAGGATGAGATCAGTGATGAACCACTAGGGTGGACGCCATGCGTGGAAATGTCTGTTTTGCAATGTTTGATTATTATCCGTTGCTTGGGCGGACCACTGAGGATGGAGAAATAGTGTTCCCGAAAGGTACTTTTTTTATCTAGGGCTTTGATCCAGCCGACAGCCGGTTACCCTTTACGCCCCGATGGGACGCATATTCGACCATACACTAGACACCAACACACTTGCGGGCTTCTCTGATCTGGGGTCAGCAGAACGCGAGGCCCTCCGCGACAACACATACATACAAAGTCAAGGGACAAACAGCCATGCCCAAGGCGGGACTCGAACCCGCGACCCTTCGGACCGAAGTGCTGAGTCGGTACTCGCTCTTAGCCACCTCGGCCATCCAGGTCATTTAGAAAAATTGCTTCTGGCAATATATATATATATATATATATACATATATATATATATATATATATATATATATATACTATATATATATATATACCATATAATCTGTACAACAATTATGTGCATTTGCACCAAACCCTTCATAATTGTACATTATTTATTACAATTCCCTTATTTTCAATAAAAATTTACATCCAAATTTTATCAACACACAACAACAGAAATATAAGCAGTGAAATATAAGCAGTAAGCAATGAAATAAACATTCTGTACCATTTTTACAAAAATTGTAAGGAAAAAGAAGATTCAAAATTGACAAAGCTTTTTATTGCTTTTGTTAAATACTCAAAACACTTTGGAGTATCATTCCCCAAACTCTTAAATGATAATACTAGTTCATTGCCATACAAGTAATCATTGCAACATTATGCCTTCCTTACCCTGCAGGGTCACATAGCAATCCTGTCAAATACTGATCCCACATGCCATGAAATCACATCACACAAATTACAATCCGAAGAAATTCATGGATACACTTTTGCCGAAACATTATAACTTTAGAAATAGCTGTGTAACTATCCTTCTACTCCGCTATTTATATCACAATCTGTGATATTGGACAATCTCCAATAAAATATTGCATTAACACAGAGAAACTGCAGTATCTCATCTCTCACTGCCTTCACTCCACTCCTACCGTTCACATCCAACTGTCGCGACACACCTCTCGTCGACCTCAACCCTACGTCACTCCCCTCCTATCTTACTCCCCACTTCCCCCCTTTCACTGCCCCTCCGCTACGGCCGATACTGCCGCCTGGGGGGGGGGGGGCACCACGAACTGCGCCCTCGCAGGCGCGCGGCCTCCCTTACCACCACAGTGGCGACAGCCCACACCTGGGCTCGGCGTCACAATATATAATTTATTTTTACTATTGTGGTCAAATAATGTCATGTCTAATTTTTCGAAAATATTAGTATTTTTTACGAAATTTTGTGTCAAACACCTGCAACCTGTATTTTCAGCAAACTATTTTTCTCTAATAACGGCACAAAACGGTTTGATTAAATTTGGACCTTAGATAACGTAAAGAACGCTTGGGAGAATGGTGCAGATCTCTTTGATCGTTGAAATGCCTGATTTTTCGAACATTTAAAAATTCAAAATTTTTTGGCATTATCTAACAACTACAATAATACAATTTATTTTCTTAAAGAAACGTATTCATCAAAAACAGATTTTCAGATCGGGTCGTGTTGAATTTTTCGAAAATATGAGTTTGTGTAATTTGGCGACAAACATAGTCACGCACTTCGAATTTCCTGCCCTTTTAATATTGGGAATTATTTTACATAATGCTCTTAGATTATGTTTGAAATGTTCAAATAAATTGCTCCAAATTTCGTTTTAAATTATGGAGTTAAAGAAGAAAGTAGGCTTATAAAAAACGCGCACATCCGATTTTCAAAAAAGCTCTAAAAATTTCCAACATTGCAACAGTGCAACTTTTTTTATGCGTCGGAAGCGCTGGTACATTCAATCACATTGATAATGAAATTGATCGCCGAGTCTATGCGCTGAACTTCGAGTTTCAGGCCGGGAAAATATTTTTGCTGTTTGAAAACACTTTACTGGGGTTCAACCAGTATTTATTTATTTATTTTACGTCAAAAAACACTTAAAGCTGCATATGACGTGCTATGGGGAAAAGTGACTTGTGTGCACATTTTCAAAATTCTGTGATCCCTACACTGTCATATACTACTTGAATTTTGAAGAGAAAAAAAAGAAAAAGAAAAAAAAAAGAAAAATCTCCCATGTAATAAAATCTATTTTCAAGGATAAATAAGCAATAAATTTTGGGCTCTTATCCATGTTGTCCTTCGGAATAATACTTCCTGCCGCGACAACATGGAAACGATAAATTGAATAATTGTATTTCCCACTGAATTCTAGAAGACGTGCACAGAAAATGAAGTTACATTTATGTTCAGAAGCAACACAAGGGGTCATATCAGCATTTGTTCAATGGATCAGGGAAACTGGACGAAAAACCTGATCGAGATGGGGGTCATTGACCCAGAAGCTGCGACACAATACTTGTAACATATTGTTTAGAATTATACAGTCCAATGGTAAATAATACATTAAATATCAATGTTAAAATTAATGTTACTTTCCTTGTGATGCTCAGTATAGTCTCTAATTTTATAGAAACAGTTATGCAGCAAAAAGGATTTCACTTTGGATTTAAACTTTTCTATCGAATTTAATCGTTTAATGTCATCTGGCAAAGTGTTGTAAAATAATTTACATGTATTGTATATGGATTTTTTGTAATGGGCTGTTGATACTGTCACCTGAAGAATATGATTTGTACGTCGAGTGTTAGAGTAATAGACATCGACATTTTCTGAAAATATATTCCCGCCCTTAAGCAAGTCATTTTTGACAAAAACCTCTGATTCATAAATCAACAGACAAGGTAATGGTAAAATTCGTAGATTAGTGAAGAGTAGCTTACATGAATCACGTGAGTGGGATTTGGTTATTATTCGTACAATTCGTTTTTATAATCTAAAAGTCTGGGAGCTATAAGATGTATTTCCACAGAATATTATGCCTTATCTCAGGCGGGAATGTACATTCGCGAAATATGTATATTATTATTATTATTATTATTATTATTATTATTATTATTATTATTATTATTATTATTATTATTATTATTATTATTATTATATAGTATTATAACAATACTTAACCGTTAAATAATATGTGAAATAATGTACTGTTGTAGTATTCCTAGTTTTTAATGCATCGCATAAAAAGATGAGCAGTTGTAGTCCCTACCGGTCTTCGGTCCCGATTTAAAGAGGATTCCTTAATTTCGATTTGCGTTCATCATGTGCCTAATTTGCATTATTATATTCTTTACGTTTTAGAGAATATTTTTAAAAAGGAAGACATAACACAAAGTCCTAATTTCGAAAAATTCTTTCGTCTTTTATTTGTTGTAACTTTTACGTGATGAATCGCACTATGTAGACACCAGCTAGCCGGTCGTCGACCGGATGGTCAGACGAGCTCCTTGGTTTGTCACGCGTATCTGTTTACTCTAGGGAGTATAAAGGGTCCTGGATGGTCGGTCCAAACTGCTAAAAATTAGTGCAAGATTCCTCAGCGAAAGACGAAGAAAGCAAATTTAGGGAGAACTCGCAAAATTTTCCATGCCATAATTGTTTACACGAGCAATTTTCCAAAAGGAAGAGGTTTAGCACGAATCACGGTATCCGAAATTCTTCTTACATACCACACGACTGGCATTCGAACGGGAAGTAGAAACTCGCGCGAAGACTTAAGATCAGCGAATGAAAGCAAAAAGAAAAAAAATAAGGGTGAGCCTTCGAGGACAAAGGGGAGAGGTTTCGTAAAACTTGGGCAAAGATCGGTGAGAGGCAGAGAAGCTTTTTCGGAGAGAGTAACATCTTGTGAGAAGTAAAATTCGGTTGGCCAGCGTAACAATCTATGTCTCGGATCTTAATGTCTGTAAAAAGGACTTTATAATTTGACCGACATGTGGCCATCGGGAATCTACTGGCGTACGCATTCAATGCCGCTCTTCTAAATGTGAGCTGACAAGTCAGTATCTTCAGCACTACGAACAAAGCACTAATTTGAGACCGGGAGGGGTGGCTCAATGCATCAACTGATGTTACTACAGTGGCTCTGACCGGGAGGTTCTAGGTTCTAGTCCCGACGACGGCAGGATTTTCGACACTAGCTTTTCAGCTAGATCGAATTCAGTCGCTGTCTGGAGGAGAATTCTAGCGGCCGGTTGTTCTGATCGATAGTTCCATGGTTTCTTCGATCAACACCAGGAGAATGCCGGAGTAGTACTCTATCAAACGGGCCACGGATCGCGCGTGATTTTTCTTTTCTCTTCCTTGTCCTATCCTCTCCCCTTACACACACACTTACACTAACATGCACTACACTACCAATCATGCCGGGAGACCGGTCAGGAGCTTAGAGCTTGTCCCAACTGGGGCGGTGCCCCGCTGGTGGGAGATACCTGGTTAGGGAAAACCCCGCTAGTCGACGGTCGGTCGGCGCCGGATCTCGCCATTCAGTGGGGAAAGATCACCGCCACCTTCCGATGAAAAACATGTACTACACTTATCTCAGTAGTTGACGCGCCCGTAATCAATCAATCAACTAATCTGAGAAGGATATGTACGCTCGAATTGCGATGCCTCGCCGTGCCATTGATCTCAATCGCCTTCGGGCGCGCTGCTTCACTCATGATGCAAATGTGAGAAAAGAAGCTCATTGTGAATGACCGTTGCCAATTGGGAACTTCCCACGCTACGGTCAATGCGTCAAATGAATTCATACCGACGAATGAGGTAACAACTAACTTCAATAGTCTGTGAAAGATAGGGTGCTAAATGAACAATTCACAATTAAAAGATGATTTCATACTTCATTCATCATCGTCATTCATTGCGAAATATTCAGAGTAAATTGATTAATCAAGATAGAAAAAAAGGAGTAGAAAAAGAAAAGAAATGTAAAATTGTTCACATTTGTAAAATCTGTATAATTAATGAATTTGTGTGAGAGAAAGAACAATGCATTTCGTGTTTGTCATTTCGGTAGCACATTTCTTAATTTACATGTGTTTCCAATGTCCATGTTCCATGTGTCTTTTGGAATATTAGGCTAGAACGATCAAACTCAGAGCTACCCCGGTCCAGCGAGAGCACAGTCTTGGTCGTTTTAAGTTTGTTGAGAAAAGGGGAAGTTAGCTAAATTCTGTTGCCTCCTTAGGGACATAAGGGTGAGGTCTCGAGTCCACATTAATTATCATCTTCATACCTAACACCCGATGTGCATTGTGCAGCACACGCGAGGCTAGAATAATCAGGCGGCACTTCAAAGTTGTCTTTCTTTGAATGTAACTTACTCTATTCACTACGAATAAAGTAAAACGTCGTTCACGTTGGCCCTTTAATTTTCGTCCACGTTAGACTTTTAAAGAATAATAAAAATGTCTTCAATTCATATGCATAGACATACGTAATACATTCATATGAATTGTTTTTATTCACCCATCTTTAATGAAATATGCACTTCCCACCAATGTACATACAAAGTGCAAAGCAGCATGTCACTGCATGAATCGTCAAACTATCGCAACTTCCCTCATCCATCACGAGTTCAACAATATTTCACGCCCAACTTTATCATCATTCGTTGCACTTTTTAAAATAATTAATAGTGCTACAGAATGACAAAAATTTTCTAGTAGTAAAGTTTTCTAATATCCTTGGTGTGAGTTAGCTTAACGATTTTCTCCTATCGTCTCCATCCTCTTCCTAGATGCCATCTACCGCCGCACAAAATATATTTTTGAATTTTTCTCAATTTTTCGGTATCGTAATGGTAGATTCGAAACATTACTTTTAAAATATTAAGAAAGAATAAAAACACGTCCTATTCGGGAATTTTCGTTAAAATATTTGGAGCCGTTTTTAAGCCAAAATTGTTTAAGGTCTAGTGTAAATGCGAACTTTCAAGCTCTTTTTCACAAAAATCTTTTGTATTTTCGAAAAACTTCATTGGAAGTTATTTCAAACATATCCACTCACAAATGAAATAATGTATATACATTGCTGTAAATGTGCATATTAACGACAGGAGAGATATTTCATAAACTTAAATTTGTGAATTTAAAAAAAAAAAAATAAAGAATACAGCAAAATTAATATTATGATATCTTCAAGAGATCAACCATCACTATCTGTTGGAAAATTTTGAAGAAAAAATTGGAGCCATATTTGGGAAAATCGCGTTTGAGAGTTTCTGAAAATGCAGAATTTTCAGCTTAATTCCACAGAAAACTGCTGAGTTTTCCAGATACTTTATATGACATTTATTAAAAGACTTGTACTCACAAATACAATAATGTGAACAAATCGCCGCTAGTAAAAATATTAACGATGTGACAGGCTAGTCAATTAAATTTTTTGTATTTTTTTAAAACAAAAGAATAGAGCAAAATGGCGTTATTGTTATCTCATAGTGTACTGCGTGAAAACTACTAAGGTTTTTAAAAAATATACATGACATTAATGAAAGAACTAAAGAGAAAAAAATTACTTGAAGGAAAAAATCTATCTTAAATTTTCGACTTGGAGTAATACGCCGAAAGAAAATTCAAATTTTTTAAACATTGGAAAATGCAGAGTTGACAGTGCACAATGGATCTTTGCCATTTTTATGTGTATTTTTTCTACTCCCATTGTATAATGCTGTCATTTGTTGGCTGCATAATGAAACTCATTCCCAACGCCTTCTAGAAAGACAAAGCCTGTGCTCCGGGTCATCGTGGTGTCCTGACGTCATCACGAGTGTACAAGTTATGGTCGCCTAGAAGCATGTATTCGGTGCAGTGAGCTGTGAGATTTTACGATTTAGTGCGAGCTAGTGCTAGTGTTTTCGCTGTATGTTCACAGATTGTTTCGAGAATATCTTCTCATATTGACATTTGAGGGCTTGGCTGATACCCATTTCTGAGGAAGTGCACAGCAATTATGGATTCCTGTTTTCAAAACTTTTAGTTAGGTACAGAAAATTATCGTGAATTATGTGTATTCACTGACGAGCACATATAGTATTTTTATCTTTTTCATACAATAATATTACTTAGACGGTGTCGACGTGTGAATTAATGTTAAATTATATTTGTATGAATTACACTATTTATCGTTGTGGAAACCTAACCTACCTCGGTTTCATGCAAACGAATTTTTCATAGGCTTCATTTTAGATGTAAGCAGTACGATCCACTTATTTTCTTGCTCATTTTACTTTCAAATAATACAACTGTTATCTTCTTTCAGAGCCCAATGCCGAAATCTTGAGTCCCTAACTGTAAGGGCAACTATCCGAATAACCATAAAGTTAGTTTTCTCTTTCCCCTGAGAAGAATGTCCCAGAGCAATTTGTAGGGTGTGAAATATGTTGTAACAAAGAGTTCAAGAAGTATTACTTCCTTTAAATTTGATACTAAAAATCGATTTGATTTAAATAATTTTTGTGAAGGTGTGCAAGCAACTTGCCATCAGAAATGATAGAACAAAATTCTTCACTACACCATTGGCTTATCCCTGACTAAAACCAGGTGAGTGTTTAATAGTCATGCGATTGAAATATTTTATGAATATGATTAAAAATATTTGAATGGGAAATGTCTTGTTTAAGATGCGGTTCCCTCAATTCTTCCTGGGTGTCCTTCGTATTTGTCAAAGAAAACTAGCAGTGAATCTGAAAGTCCTCCGGCTACGACGACTATATTGGAGGATTCAACATTTCAGAAAGCTCTCAAAAACTGTGATAAAGCAAAAGTTGAATTAGAGAAGGGAGAATGAAGATTTCAACTTTCGATGAGCTACTTACAAATTACTGTGCAATAAATCTTAGAAGAAAGTGACTTTTTCAAAGAACTGACAATATGATGAATCTATTACTAGTGCCAGGAATACAAGAATCGGAGGTACTCTATTGGGTTACGTAATGTCAATAAAGAACTTCACCTCCGAGTTTTGCAAAACGGAATAGAACCTTTCCTCGCAAAATAAAATGTCACTTGTACCACTTGTATCGTAAATAACTATTTTGTGAGAACTAATGTATTTCTTTTGTGCCATAAATTAACAAGATTATTCATAGAATTTGAATTGATGTAGTCTTGTGTTTTAGTGTTTTGTAAGTACATGTATCATTGAAAAGTTATGAGGGTTTAGTAAGTATGTATGTTTATCCAAATGACTGTGTCATTACTAGGGAACGGAATTTATTGTAATAAAAATGCAATATATATATATATATATATATATATATATATATATATATATATATATATATATATATGTACTTATTTTTTTTAAATATGGAAGAAAAATAGAAAATATGTAAATTAAAAAATCATTATTGTGTTTAAATTTGTTTTCTATAAGCATTTTCCGACTATAAAACGTCACCGATCTGTTCTTAAAGATTTGGAGTGGCTGAAAGTAGGTTCTACCTCTACTGAAGTAATTTTACACTACACTTCACCACATATAAGAATTTTATGCGAAATATAAAATACGTTCATAGTATATATCACAATGTTTACGAGGAGCCGGTGTACAAGTGAATAGTAGTACCGTGTAGCGAGTGATGGATCCCCGGGGAGGTGGTTAAAGTGTATATATATCCCACCCTCCAAATTGAACAACGCGGTTAGACAATTTTCTGTAAAAAATATTTGTAAGTTTTCGATCGAGTAACGAATTTGCAGTTTGAAACATGACCAAGCACGTTGTTGAAATTACTTTTGTTCATAAAACTCTGCTCATTCTTGGTTTGCAAGTACGCAGTTAGTGAAAGAGGGAATAGTTATTTTCATATGAAGTGTGTGAAATTTCCGTTCTTTTCATGGTCGAGATTGAGATTTTTTGCCGAGACCGTAGGTCGAAGCAAAAAGTCTTTATCGAGACCATGAAAAGGGCGAAAACTATACACACGAAATATTACCATTTTTTCTACAACTGCATAAAAATATAATACAAATAGTTTCGTACATTTGTATTGGAAAAAGAAGCCTGGTACTCCGGACAATATAGAATTGCATTTTATAGGGCCATGATTAGTTAAGAGTATTTTAGATAACAAAAATTCTGAACCAAACGTGCAACAAAGTATTCTAAAACCGTGCAAAAAATACTGTTTTTCACGGTAACAAGATAGTTGTCTTGGCAACGATCTTTTTTTAATAGCGATTAAAAAATGACGAAGTTCACGTAATGCTAACGATGCAAAGAAGTTGTCTTTTTTATGCAGTTGTAGAAAAATGGTAATTTTGACAATCCATGGCGGAGATATGGTTGTAATAGAAGCGCAACAGCATTACATTTGATTTGTAAGAAAGCTGATTCCGTAACAAATATTGCAAACGAGCATCTAAAATGTTCAGTTTCGACGCATAAATATATTAATATGTAGCGAAACATGTAAGAAATGTGTCGCAATAGGTAAAATATGTAAAAATATGTAATTATACCAAAATGTGTATAAATATGTAAAATAAAAATAGTTCTAATTCATTCAGAATGTCTTGTAAACTCTAGAAAATGTAATTGAATGCAGGTGTGTAGTCCTGTTAAAACATGTAATTACTTGGAAATCCGTTCCCTAGTCATTACTCTTGTCAGCAGAGGTAACATTATTAGAATGTTCTTTAAGAAATGTTTCAGTTTTATTGTAAAGATCCATAATAAATTTTTGGATTTTTGCTAGTCTATTATTGTTTTCTATTGTGTAATATATTGCAAAGATCAGATTTGAAATAGTTAAATAACATTGCGTAGAGTTAATTTTGTACATTTGTTGAGATATTTAGAAAGTTTTTATATTTTGTAAAAACCTAATAGTTCTAAAATTTTTGTAATGTTCTTCTGACTGTAGTACCACATTTTTCAGTTTACCTTGATCCATAGAGAAAATGCTCAGAGTATTTCTTGTTTTGCTTCTGCACAATAAACTAGCATTCAACATAGTTTAAATGTTTATTGACTAAATAATTTACCAAATTTTAATTTTAGAATTTTTATGGACAGCATTATTTATCCCAACCCCTTACTATGAAGAGTAAAGATGAAAAGTATAGACAATTTTACACTGAACTATCAAACGGAAGCAGAAAGTTTGTTAGGAAAGGTTACGTACATGATTGAATGCATTCAATATGATTGTGTCATTTACGCGTCTTAAACTGCACGTTTCGTTGAACATAAACTTAGCGAGGGGTGTTCAAATTAATATCCATTTTTTAAATATTTGTTAGCAAGAGTTTCAGCTGCAAAAGCTTCTACCAGGAAGACCGAAGTACTTCCTTGCTTGCTTGCCGGGGCCCTTGTACAGTCGTGATGACGTCACGATACAGCTGCGCAGGCTTTGTTAATTTAAGATGGCATTGCTCATTACGATACAGATTTCCTTATGATACAGATTCTTGACCAATCACAGAGAAGTTTACAAACCAAGTATTGACAATTAATCATCGAGTTCTAGTAAATGTTTCGTTCGATTGTGTACATTAAAATTGCATTTGATATTATATTATGCTTGTCAGTTTTAATATATTTTATTAATAGTAATTGTTCCGTGCAATATTATTTAAAATAAATTGGATTGTAATTTCACTTTGAGCCTATTTGAATTAACAAAGTGTTTTTAGCTCGAGACGAAGATGATGCAAGTTGTATGTTTCGCAAATTATAAGAGGAGCATGAAAGATGGGGGCTCACAATAAACCTTAAAAAAACGGAATATTTATGATAGCAAGAGATAAAGAATATGGGGATCTGGACGTCGCTACAGGGAAAATTAAACAAATTGAAACTTTTAAGTACCTTGGAGTTACCCTCTCCTCGAAGGGAAGAAGATTTGATGGCATTTCCAACAAGATAGGACAGGGAAGGAGAGTGATAAGACAGTTAAACTCTCTCCTCTGGAGCAAAAACGTCACAAAACGGAAGAAAGCTCATATCTTTAAGACCATCGTACAGAGCATAAGTACCTATGGAGCTGAAACCTGGACATTGAACAAAAGGGATAAATGTAGGTTGATGGCCCTTGAAATGGACTACTGAAGAAGGTGCTGCCGGGTGTCCAGGGTGGATCACATTAGAAATGAAACAATTAGACAAATGATGATCGTGGAGAGCAGCATCTTGGATTCAATTGGAACAAAACGATTGAATTGGTATGGACGTCTCCAACGTATGGGAAGCAATAGGTGGCCTAAGAAGATCTGGGCATGGACACCTCCAGAGCGGAAGAAGCGTGGAAGACCACCAAGAAGTTGGAGAAAAAGAAAGAGAAGTGGAGACAAGAAGAAATGGAGGCAAGAGGCCTCAAGTATGGAGACTGGGAATATCGGAAGAGATGGAAACTGAGAAGCGAGAAGCGGCGTCAGCCGTAAAAATAAAAAATAAAAAAACAAAAAAACATCGCAACTTATATATACCTATTTGACTAGTGTAGTACTCCCTGGCTGGCGGACTGGTAACCAAAGCCAACTGTGGCAGCGTGAGGTTAGGTGGCCTTAGCTGAATTCTAGTACGTGTCAACTGCCACGAAACGATTCAATGTAAAAGTTTAACTTATAAAAAGTCGTAGAAAAAGTACCGTATGAAACTCGATGTAATGGGTATCACTACACCCTTGTGAAGTTTGCGATACTCGCTCGTAACATAATATCACACTCCTGTATTAATAACATCATTACATCATCGTTTCATAATGTACTATTTCAATATTCTTTCGAAAAATTTAAAGAATAAATTAGAAGCCATTTTTCAGAAAACTTAAAAAATTTCACTGAGGCTTCAAGTAAAGATTCAAAATTTTAAATAATGTTTTAATGCTTGGACTCGAGCAAGATCGACCGAGGAATATACATTTTCAAACAAATCCTACGTATGGTTTAGTTGCTAGTGATATTCACAAACGGGCGGACGTTTTGAAAACAAACAACAATTTTTTGGTATCAGGGGACCCCCAAATGTATATTTGTGTTGAAATTTCGAAATCACAGCATTATATAATGTTCTCTATATTACGTACGTATAAGAAAAAGTAACTAGAAGTGCTACAGAATAGCATAGACTTTTTGGTATAAATGTTTTTCTGATTTCATTGGCGTGGATTGGCTTAAAGGTCTTGCTCCATTCTCTAGCCAGCTGCCTTTTACCGTCACTCAAACTACATTTTTAAAAATATTTTCTTAACTTTTTGATTTCTTAATAGTAGAACCGAAATATTACTTCAAGAATATTTAAAAAAGGATAAACTCGTCCTAAATAGAAATGTTCATCGTATTTGAAGCCGGTTTTAAGAAAATAGCCATTAAGCATTATTATAAAGGTAAAATTTGAAGCTCTTATTCACAGGAATCTATTGATTTTCGAAAAACTTCATTTGAAGTCGAAGCAATTCCACTCACAAATGTAATAATGTATAAAAGTTGAAGGAAATGAGCAAATTGATGACGTTAGAGACGTTTGAATATAATTACATTTGTTTCATTTTTGAAAAAACAAAAGAATACACCAAAGTGAACACTATGTCAGATTAAACAGAGCAATTAGCACTATCTATTGGAAATATTTAAAGAAAACTTTTGGAGCAATTTTTGAGAAAATGGCATGTGTTTCTGAAAGTGCGGAACTATGAGCTCATTTTTACAGAAAACTGTTGAATTTTCGAGAAACTTTATTTGACATTATTTAAAGCACATGTACTTATAAATCTAATAATGTTAAGAAATCGCCTTACCGACGTCAGAAAGAAAATTAAATATTTGTAATTTTTGAAAAAGCAAAAGAATAGAGTAATATGATGTTTATCTCATCGGATAGGGTACATTTGGTACTACCCCTAACAAATATTTGAAGGAAAAATTTGGAGCCGTTTTTGAGAAAATCTTCTTTTGGTTATTTTTTAAAGTTGCAAATATTTCACGTTCTCTTGCACGACAACGAATAAAATTTTCAACAAAGTCTACATGACCTTAATGAAAGAACTATTTCTGGGCAACAAATTGCATTTGAAGGAAAAATCTGTGTCTTCCATTTTATAGTTGTAGGAAGACGCCGAAAAATTCAAACATTTGCAATTTTTGAAAATTTAGAGTTAACTGTGAAAATGGTACTTATGCCACCTTCAGAAGTGTATTATACTCTATTCTTACAAGAAATTTAAAGAAAAAAATTGGAGCCGTTATTGAGGAAATTTTGAAAATGTCAGGAGGGCTTCATGTAATGAAAGTGTTGAAAATTTTGTTTTTGTATCAATATTTTAAAAAAGTTTTAATTGCCTTCCTTAATTATTAGTACAAAATAGAGAATGTGGAATACGATTACAATGACTTATGAGAGTTTGAAATATCAAGAATCAAAGAAAAACAACCAAGAAACTGTTCCTCCTCTTGTCCTCTTGATCAATTTCACTATGGGTGTGTTTAAAATGCATTTCCTTATTCCGGTGTTCACATTCTTTTTCTAGAAATGGCTACAGAATATTTTGCCGTAATTGCTTCATCTCATGTTAAACTCACGACCCGCCACTAACTAGGTCAAATTATACTACCTATGCTTTCCATTTGAATACAGGATTTGACTCTGGAGCGAAGTAGGTACGTCATGTCAATCGCAGAGGAAGTAGTCTTTCTCACTCTGGAACACTTACGTGCGATTTGAGTCATTTATCTCACACATTTACAGTGTGTATAATGTCCTAAACTATCGGATATCAGGGGAAGATCAGAAAGCCCCTGGGAGTTTGTTCGCATCTCCTCTCCCCGGCCCATAAATATTTTTCAAATAAAACGTATTTTAAAATTTCTTAACGTGAAGTAAAATAGTGGTGCTACAATTGTACGTACTTTATTAAACGATTATGTAATATTATATGGCGACTTGTATCTTGTAAGGGCCACTTGTACAAGTCGTTTAAACTACAGATTGGTGAACTTCCGTTCAGAATGTGAACTCAGTTTAGCCACACTTCAGTGATTCATAAAGCTTAATCGACAGTTCACGTAAATGAATGCTAGACTTTCGGTAGAGAAAGTTGTCTACTCTAAACTAGCGGAAAAGCGCGAACAATTGAAAAACGATGAATTCGAACTGGACTCTCTTTGCTGATTTATGATCTCTTTGCTGTTGTTTATTATGTTTGATTCAACCAACATCTGTCTGCGTGGTGTACTTTTCGTGCTTTTTTTGTACCTTCGAATTTATGCAAATTGATTTATTTGAATTTTTTCCGTTATGTGTATACCAGTTCACTAGACGAAAGATTCAGTTCCTTTGACACGAAAAATTTCGTTCACCTTAAAGAAATCGGTTCTCTGCAATGTGAACAGTTGAACGTTGTGATACAAGTCAATCAACAATTACGCGGTACATTTAAACGTTTTACACAAAACGCATAGTATTACTACAATTTAATAGTAATTCCATTGCTATGTTACTAATTTATTAGTGCTTTATTGGCTCCTGCCGCTCCGAAATCCCTGCTAACCTACAATACGACTAATTTTATATTACTAGTTGGTAAATCGGAAGTTTATGGAGGACTCTTCCTTTGATCCAGTGAACTGATTATTCGTATTTTTCGCGCTAGATATCTATTTTTATTGCCAACGCAATTTTATAACCAACGCATTTTGACACCGAGTGGTCCGCGACGGATACAAAATGCCACGTTCGCGAAGGCCTTCACGCAATTTCACGCCGACGAATTATAAAAATGTCAAATGAATCGCTTCCACGTACAATTAACTTTTAATAATACATAAACTAAGCGAACAACACGAGAAGTGCACAGAAAACGTACGTAAATAAATCAAAGTGGTCATAGATACTTGAATTAATTCACTTTTCCATCGTTTTGAAGCTTCTCCTAGAGTGATAGGTGGCCATGTAAGTGGTGTGCGTTCTTTGCATTAAAAATTTTCAATGTTATAAATCCTAAAATCAGTGGCAATATTGTGAAGTGATTTGCATTAAATGAGTCAATGATGTTATAATTTGTAAAACCAGTTAAATATTGTCGTGATTAGTAACTGTGAAGTGATAATTTAAATGTTTCTCAAAATAATATAAATTTTCCCCACGAAAAAAGAACTATTGCTAATAAACAAAAGAACCGAATCTTTCGGCTAGTGAACTGGTATACGTATAAGAGAAAAGACCCATTTATTTTATTTATTTTACGTCAAAAACAGTTAAACACTGTGTGTGACGTGCTGTGGGAGAAGTGAATTCTATGCACATATTCATAATTCTGTGAGCCCTACGCTAAGCCATTTAGTACTTGAATTTTGAATACAGAAAAGAATAAACGTTTTTTGCAAGGATTTTAACAAACGTATTCGCTCCGATGCTTTAAAATCTATTTTCAAAGGTAAATCAGCCATAAATTTGAGTTCTTATCACTCATCAAGGGTTCTTATCACTTATCCCTCCCTTCGTCAAGGAATAATACTTCCTGCCGCGACAACATTTATCTTACAAGTATTTCATTTTATGTGAAAAACAGTTAAAACTGAATGCGGCATTTGTAAATAAGTTCTCGTAGTTACATTTGAAAAGCTAAAAACTATATAGTAGCAAAAACAATCACAGAGCTCAGAAATGTTTCCCGATATCCGAGGTGGCAACTCTCTACAATGTATGGTTTACTTATCTATCAGTACGTGAACGTACTTAATTTTATCTAGTATATGTACGAGAATTACGTAGGTTTTGCATAGACGGTACCTGTCAAAATGTTCGTTTTCCCTACACATTTCGAAATTATTTAGACGATGGTAAATTGTTTTTGACGGTCTCGCATACTCGTATTTGAAACCGAATTCTTCAAAACCCTCATCGTCAGTGAATCGTGCAGTTTCCATATTAGCTTCTTCGACATAAGTCATCATCAAGCTACTACTTCAAGGTTATGTTTCCAGGATTAAACACTCAAGATCCGCTGTTCAGATTCGGCTTCAATTTAAACGGCGTTCTGTGCTAATTGTCAATGGTTCAACCGAATACTGGTCATAAACTGAGTTTAAACAGTGGATCACGTTTAAACTCGGGTTGTACAACTGGCCCTCAGTCTAGAAGTATCCGTTCAGCAACAGAAAAGCGGGAGATGGTAGATAATTTGCAATTTTTGAAAGTTCGGAGGTTTAACCAAAAATCGAATCTTTTACCACACTGCTAAGTGCACTTTGCTCAATTTAAAAATTTCAGGAAAAAATAAACTAGTACTTTGTCACCTCGACAATTGAACCTCAGCCTTCAATTTAGGCCACAACGAAGATCGTTAGCCTTCGAGAACTAAGATTCCATAGGTTTCTTATTATCTACCAAGAAAAATATTATACTCGATCACTATGGAGATTTCAAGAAACTTAAAAGATTGTTTTAAACATGTATACACACAAATGAATGACGTTAAATTATAAAATACGCGTAGAATAAATTTAACGAGTGAATTGTTAAGAAGAGAAATGTTTTATTTTTGAAAATTTAAAAGTTTTAATGAACTTGTGGCCATAAACCAATGACTAACAAAATGGTTAAATAACAATGAGGGGCTCGTTTCACCGAAATCCTTTTTTTTTATTAAATTTATTTATAGTCGTATCAACTGCGAGGTTATTAGCGAGTATTCAGTAAGTTTACAATAAGGGGTTTTCATAGCATGGTTACATACTTCTTTGCATTTATACATTTTAGTTCAGTGAATTACATTACAGTTTACATTGCACCAGTGGTTGGAAATATTTCACATGTTATGGTAATATACACAATACATACAATTAAAAACAGTATTACAGTTTGTTAGAGACATTAACTGATTTACAAAATTTTTAATATTTTTTTCTTGTTGGGTGATTGAATGAAGTAAATCATCAACATTAAAGTTCTGTAACATTGATTGGCGGGATTGGTTGTACTTAGACCATTCCTTAATAATGTGTAATATTGTTATTTGTACATTACATATATTGCAAATTGGGGGAGTATTCTTGTTTAATAGGTGGAGGTGAGTAAGCTTCGTGTGTTCTGATCTAATTCTGGTGATTGTAACTTGATCTTTACGGCATTTTTTTTTAAGTTTGCAGGTTGTAGAAGTTTTCTATCTTCTTATGAAGACTGCTAGCCTTACAAATCTTCCAGTCTTGGCTCCATTTGGTTTTCATTTTTCTATGCAAGTATTTCCAGATATCACACGTCGTATATGCTATATTATGTACATTTTTCACTGACTGGAAGTCGACTAGTGATGTTGGAACATGACGTCCTGGTGCAGTCAATGGTATATCTAGATGAAGGGGAATCCAGAAAATAACAAGTTTTTTACCAAGCCTTTGAATAAGGTGGTGTAGCTCCGGAACCTTGATAGCCACTTGAGAGAGTTTGAATTTTTGTTGTAGCATAGTTTTATTATAGAAAGTGAGTTTGTGAATACAATTATATTTGAGTGCAACGATTGATGTATCAAATTTAGAGCTGTCATTAAAGCATACTTTTTCAGCACTATTAAAACTGCAATAGTGATGTAGTAGGAAGCTAAATTTTTCATTGGGTGTATATACTATGGCTTCACTATCTTGATCCCTTGTTTTGTTACTAATATAAAATGGGAGTAATTTTTATATTTCTGGATTACTTCTTTAAATTTGGTGTTCCAGTCTTCTTTTGTTAAGTTGTTATAGTGATACTCTGTGAGTGATAACCCTATTGACATTTTTTTTCAATGGTCCACGGTAGTATCTGGAATTGTCTGTGTTTATCAGCACTTATATTTTTAATCTCTAGTTCTTTAAGTTGTTGGATTATTTTACTGTACATCGGTTTATATCGAAGATGACTATTATAGATCTTCTGTAGCTGAGAAAAAAACGTCATTGTGTATTATTAGGTTAGTAGACGAGGCGGCTTTAGCAGCATACTTGAGATTGAGGGTTTTCCTTCGGTGGTTTAAGGAGGTTTCTTGGGATTCAATAAGTATACTTTCTATGGGGCTGGTGTGGAAGCATCCAGTACATAATCTAAACCCTTTATTGTGTATTGATTCTATTTTCCTCAAATCTTTTTTGTTAGCATATCCGTACAATAGTGAACCATATTCGATTTTTGATCTAACGATCGCTTTATATGTCAGTACCAAGAGGTTTTTATCAGCTCCCCAGTTGTAGTTGGAGAGATATTTAATAATGTTAAGTCTGTTCTTGCATTCAATGATTAATTCTTGTACGTGAATCTTCCATTATCATTTTGGATCAAATTGGAGTCCAAGAATTCTCATTTTATTAACAAATGTAAGCGGTTGATTTCCAAGCTGGAGTTTAGGGGATACTGTATCAGCTATCTTTGAAAAAAACATGCATGCTGTTTTCTTGGTGGAAAAATTAAACCCTGTGATCATATACCATTCAAAAATTGAGTTTAAGGCTGTTTGCATGATCTTTTGAGTAGATAGGAGACAGTAGAGTAATGTCATCTGCCTATTTTCTAGTGATACCTGGAGGTTGAACCTCCACGTCTATATCATTAATTGCTAATAGGAAGAGAGTCACACTTAGCACGGATCCTTGAGGTACACCATTTTCAATCTGCTTTATATCTGAGAGTTGACCTTTGATCCTGACTTGTAGTCTGCGATCAAGGGTAATTTTGTTTTATAAAATCATACATATTTCCTTTTATTCCTATTATCTGCAAAATCTTCAAGATTCGTCTTTTCCATACCATGTCGTACGTCTTCTCTATATTCAGACTAACAGCAATTACATGTTGATTGTTCATGAAAGCCTCTTGAATATGACTATCAACGCTTATGAGATGTGACATAGTGGAATGTCCAGATAGAAAGCCGAATTGATTTTCATTTATGTTTTTCCGAGTATCAAAGAACCGTCTGAGGCGTTTATTGATAATTTTCTCAAGTATTTTGCTCATGTTACATGTAAGTGATATAGAACGGTAGTAATCAGGTTTGGATGGGTCTTTACGAGGTTTAGCAACAAGTACTACTATGGCCATCTGCCAGATCTTGGGAAATACTCTTTTCTTCTAAATATAGTTATATATGTCAAATAAAACTTTCTTTCCGAGTATGGGGAGATTTTTTATGAGGATATTCGGAATATTACGTGGGCCAGGAGAGGAATTATTAGTGGATTCAATGGTTGTAAGAAGTTCTTCCATGGTTATGGGATTATTTAGCTGAAGTGGTGTGCATTTGTCGTCATAATAAGCTGAAAGTTCTACTTTTTCTTCTTCATTTTTATATTCTTGAAAGGCATCGGAGAAGTTTTGAGAGCTGGAGTTTCTGACAAATGTATCAGCTGGTAGGTTGGCAATATCTGCAGATTGTATAATAGTTTTATTTCCTTCTTGAAGAAAATGTATCTGGCTACATCTTTTGTGTCCCTTAGTTGCATTTATTTTTCTCCACGATTCTCTTATACTGTTTTGTAAGCTAATAGATGACATAAATTTATTCCAGGAGTTGCTTTTACTCTCTTTAAGGATTCTTCTGGTGAGAGTTCTTGTCCATTTGTATTCAATTTTGTTCTCGCCAGTTTTATGTTTTTTGAATCGGTTGGATCTTTTAATTGCTTCTTTACACTTCTCATTCCACCATGGAACGCATTTGGTTTTCAGTGATGGTGTGCAAGTTCCTATAGATTCATTTGCTGCATTCCTTATGATGTGAGAAAATTTATCAATCAGTCCATCCACATTTTCACTTGATAGTTTAAGTCAAAATCTTTAATATACATGTTTATTAATTGGTAGTACTTATTCCAATTAGCCTGATTGAAGTTCCATTTTTTAATTCCATAATTAGTGGTAGACATTCCTACAGGAGTAGAAACACTAGTAAATAATGGAAAGTGGTCACTATCATGGGGATATTCTGACACAAACCAGCTGCATTTTTGAGCAACATTTATAGAGCTAAGTGTGAGGTCAATACTACTTAAACTTCCATTACTTATGTTAACGTGGGTAGTCTGCCCAGTATTTAATAATATTATGTTTGTTTCTATGACAGTTTCTAGTTTACTGCTTCTAGAGTCGGTTTTTTAGACCCCCACAATGTATTATGTGAATTAAAATCTCCAAATATTAAAAATGGTTTGGGAAGTTGCTTTACAATATTGATGAGCTCACAAATTTCAAAAGGGTAGCTGTTCGGTAAGTATATGTTGCATATACAGATTTGAACTGGGAATATTTGGATAGCCACCAGTTCTACATCAGTGTCAATATCCAACTCAACAGCTGAGTGAGGTTCTTTTACATAATCCTTGTTCATGCATTTTTGGAAATTTCTTACGCCTTCACCCAAAAACTACCAAAAACTATTTAATATTTTGAAAAAAGAGTACAAGTAGTAATTTAGAGTAAAATGAAAAATGAATTAATTTCAGAAAGAATCATGAGCATCATACACAAACGACCATTCCCGTGCAAGAAAGAAGACCCCACATCATGTGGGCAGAAGCAAAATTTTCCATATTTATGAGAGCCCACCACTGCGTTCTTTCCTGACGGATGAGATAGAGCGAAAGAGTATTGTTTAGTGGTGACGAGGAAACTCGTCACCTTTAAACAATACTCTCTAGGCGTGTCATTATGTCCCCGAAGAGTAATAAATGCGTGATATGGCAAATATGCGTGAGAATTTCTAACACAAACTTCTCACAGTGCAAGGAATTATAGCAGTTGTAATTACCCAACATTGGAATAATTTATTTCTCTGTAAATGAATTTATCATCGCAGTAATATCTTTACCAGTGATGAAATGAAAAAGACTAAAACTCAATGTTATTTTTAACTAAATCAAATTGATTCAAGAAATGCGGGGGTATTTTTTTACCGCAACACTTCAGTTTTGAAACTTCAGAGTTCTTTGTCATAGTTTTATTTTCAACTATTCAATATTCATGTTAGTAATATTTCATCAATATATTAATCGGGTCCCGACCTTTTCTTATGGGATCTTGTTTGGTAATAACACAAAGCAAAAGTTCCCAAAACGTGTCAGATCAATATCCAAATATTATTTTTGAAATCTTTGGGTTCATTTCCCGTTAATTTTTTTAAACGAGTAATTTACTTGTCGGGCCTATCTTCATTGGATTTTTTCTTAGTTCTTTTTATCAAATATAACCTCACTTGCCAAGGCTGCTATGGCTACGATTCACTTTCGTGTACTTAAAATAAGTTTACAAATTAAATTTCCTAGTCATAACTATAGCTAGTTGATCGCAGCAGCCCAAGAAAGCTTACATCGACGATTATCGCGTTCGTACCAGGAAAACGAAGGGTTGACGTTAGAAAGTGCTTTCAGAAAATAAGGTCTTAGCTGTCCGGGACAAGCCGCGTCGATTTTCTCGTAGCTGACGTTTCGGCCAACATATTGTGGCCTTCCTCAGAGCGTACTGCTGTATGTCTCTTGGCTGTCCGGGACAAGCCGCGTCGATTTTCTCGTAGCTGACGTTTCGGCCAACATATTGTGGCCTTCCTCAGAGCGTACTGCTGTATGTCTCTTGGCTGTCCGGGACAAGCCGCGTCGATTTTCTCGTAGCTGACGTTTCGGCCAACATATTGTGGCCTTCCTCAGAGCGTACTGCTGTATGTCTCTTGGCTGTCCGGGACAAGCCGCGTCGATTTTCTCGTAGCTGACGTTTCGGCCAACATATTGTGGCCTTCCTCAGAGCGTACTGCTGTATGTCTCTTGGCTGTCCGGGACAAGCCGCGTCGATTTTCTCGTAGCTGACGTTTCGGCCAACATATTGTGGCCTTCCTCAGAGCGTACTGCTGTATGTCTCTTGGCTGTCCGGGACAAGCCGCGTCGGTTTCTCGTAGCTGACGTTTCGGCCAACATATTGTGGCCTTCCTCAGAGCGTACTGCTGTATGTCTCTTGGCTGTCCGGGACAAGCCGCGTCGATGTCTCGTAGCTGACGTTTCGGCCAACATATTGTGGCCTTCCTCAGAGCGTACTGCTGTATGTCTCTTGGCTGTCCGGGACAAGCCGCGTCGATGTTCTCGTAGCTGACGTTTCGGCCAACATATTGTGGCCTTCCTCAGAGCGTACTACTGTATGTCTCTTGGCTGTCCGGGACAAGCCGCGTCGATTTTCTCGTAGCTGACGTTTCGGCCAACATATTGTGGCCTTCCTCAGAGCGTACTGCTGTATGTCTCTTGGCTGTCCGGGACAAGCCGCGTCGATGTTCTCGTAGCTGACGTTTCGGCCAACATATTGTGGCCTTCCTCAGAGCGTACTACTGTATGTCTCTTGGCTGTCCGGGACAAGCCGCGTCGATTTTGTCGTAGCTGACGTTTCGGCCAACATATTGTGGCCTTCCTCAGAGCGTACTGCTGTATGTCTCTTGGCTGTCCGGGACAAGCCGCGTCGATTTTCTCGTAGCTGACGTTTCGGCCAAAATATTGTGGCCTTCCTCAGAGCGTACTACTGTATGTCTCTTGGCTGTCCGGGACAAGCCGCGTCGATGTTCTCGTAGCTGACGTTTCGGCCAACATATTGTGGCCTTCCTCAGAGCGTACTGCTGTATGTCTCTTGGCTGTCCGGGACAAGCCGCGTCGATTTTCTCGTAGCTGACGTTTCGGCCAACATATTGTGGCCTTCCTCAGAGCGTACTGCTGTATGTCTCTTGGCTGTCCGGGACAAGCCGCGTCGATGTTCTCGTAGCTGACGTTTCGGCCAACATATTGTGGCCTTCCTCAGAGCGTACTACTGTATGTCTCTTGGCTGTCCGGGACAAGCCGCGTCGATGTTCTCGTAGCTGACGTTTCGGCCAACATATTGTGGCCTTCCTCAGAGCGTACTACTGTATGTCTCTTGGCTGTCCGGGACAAGCCGCGTCGATTTTCTCGTAGCTGACGTTTCGGCCAACATATTGTGGCCTTCCTCAGAGCGTACTGCTGTATGTCTCTTGGCTGTCCGGGACAAGCCGCGTCGATTTTCTCGTAGCTGACGTTTCGGCCAACATATTGTGGCCTTCCTCAGAGCGTACTGCTGTATGTCTCTTGGCTGTCCGGGACAAGCCGCGTCGTTTTTCTCGTAGCTGACGTTTCGGCCAACATATTGTGGCCTTCCTCAGAGCGTACTGCTGAGTATGTCTCTTGGCTGTCCGGGACAAGCCGCGTCGATTTTCTCGTAGCTGACGTTTCGGCCAACATATTGTGGCCTTCCTCAGAACGTACTGCTGAGTATGTCTCTTGGCTGTCCGGGACAAGCCGCGTCGGTTTCTCGTAGCTGACGTTTCGGCCAACATATTGTGGCCTTCCTCCAGAGCGTACTGCTGAGTATGTCTCTTGGCTGTCCGGGACAAGCCGCGTCGGTTTTCTCGTAGGACGTTTCGGCCAAATATTGTGGCCTTCCTCAGAGCGTACTGCTGAGTATGTCTCTTGGCTGTCCGGGACAAGCCGCGTCGGTTTCTCGTAGCTGACGTTTCGGGCAACATGTTGTGGCCTTCCTCAGAGCGCACTGCTGAGTATGTCTCTTGGCTGTCCGGGACAAGCCGCGTCGATGTTCTCGTAGCTGACGTTTCGGCCAACATATTGTGGCCTTCCTCAGAGCGTACTACTGTATGTCTCTTGGCTGTCCGGGACAAGCCGCGTCGATGTTCTCGTAGCTGACGTTTCGGCCAACATATTGTGGCCTTCCTCAGAGCGTACTGCTGTATGTCTCTTGGCTGTCCGGGACAAGCCGCGTCGATTTTCTCGTAGCTGACGTTTCGGCCAACATATTGTGGCCTTCCTCAGAGCGTACTGCTGTATGTCTCTTGGCTGTCCGGGACAAGCCGCGTCGATTTTCTCGTAGCTGACGTTTCGGCCAACATATTGTGGCCTTCCTCAGAGCGTACTGCTGTCAAATGGCTCGCGAGACCGCCTTGTAAGGAAGACAAGGGGGTGACCAGGATTGGTCAATGTATCGGAAATTGGAAACAGGCAGATGGTATGGGATTGGCGGAGGAAGAACCGAGCTGTAGTGGGAAAGGGGGGCAAGTGAATGCGTGGGGAGGGTGGCAACAGAATGAGGGAGACATTTTGAAGCGGATTAACATAAAAAGAGCCGAAAATTGGTTGTGTAGAGCCGTCTGAGAGGCAAAGGACAAAACAGCCAATCGGCGACCGTCATTGGTCAACCGTGGGGGGGGTGTTCCCTTGGAGAGGTTCCTGATTGGCGGGTCGTGAAAGCCCGTTTCCAGGTGGAGCTGAGGCGCAAACCATCGTCCCGATTTAGGGTAATGGGCCTCCTTGATATTTCTAGGGCCTTTTTAATGACTCGTGGCCACCAACGGTCCTCGCAGCTAATTGTCCGGGTCTTGTTGAGCTCAATGAGATGACCGGTTTCGGCGGCGTGTAGAGCTAAGGCCAACTTTTGGGTGTTTTTTAGTCGGTCATGTCGCATGTGTTCGCGCATGCGTTCATCTACCGATCGACCCGTAAGGTCTTACCTGTTGCGGTGGTATCTGCTCAGTCAAAGCGCGCGCCAAAGAGGTGGCGCGGAGCGGCGGCTACGAGAGTCTACGAGGCAGCAGACCGGCGAGAAGACGGGCCAATGGAGAGGCAGCGGCCAGCGAGCGAAGCGACAGCCAGGGAGCGAATCTACGGCGCCTCGCGGTATAAAACCAACCGCCGCCAGCGGAGTAGGAGAAGAAGTGAACTGTGACAGATTGGGAGTGACGTTATTAGCTAAGTTGTAAATTGGGTTCACCCGGCAGGGATTCTCAGTAGTTGGTATTGTGTCTTAGCACTTATTGCGGACATCTCCTGGATAATTGGTACTTTGGCTTTGGATTTTCGTTTACTCGTTTTGGTTCACTGGATTTTGTTCACTACTGTATGACATCGACTGACTTGTGAATAAAACTTTGTTATAATTATCCGACGTGTTTTCTATACATAACACTACCCACATGGACTTGTAGATTTTTGGAAGAATTAAAAGTTGTTGGAAGGGAAGTCCTTCAGCAAATCATTTGACACATTTTAAACATTCTATATAGGTTTATGAGTAATTGTGTTAAAAATATGTTTGTGGGTTAATGGCGATTAGTGATCCTCATTATCACACGGTGACTGCCATTGACCCAATCAAAATAATTTATTTATCTGAATGAGTTTAAATGCCCCGCTGGTGCTATTTACATAAATTACCGTTTATATGGAGAATTCATCGAATGGCTCAAGCACTTTAAAACCTTTATTTGACCAACTGTCTAGGACCCAGTGCTCCTGATTTTGAACAACCTTGGGAGTAGCATTACTTTAGGCGCCTACAATTATTGTCAACAAAATAAATACTGTGTGAAGAACTAATGTGTTCATTTTGCTTGATATTTCTTTAGTGATTCCCATTACCCGCATGCGAGAGTAATGGGGGTCAAATGCAAATTTTTGGAAATTCGATATTTGAGAGGATTTTAGTGAAGTTTTGACAATTTTTGTGGTGAAAACACAAGTTTAATAATGAATATCTGATATAAAAGCACATTCTTGTTCATAGGAACAATTTGTACTGATTTATATAGTAAAAACAAAAAGTGACCCTCAGTATCCCCTACCGAATTTTTTTTATAAAATTTACAAAGAACAAAGCAATGGAAGCCAAAATGCATAACGGTACTGCCGTATTTTCCTGTGAAAACGCTTTAGAACTATGGAAAGATCTCGGAATTCACTTTGCCGTAAATGGGTATTGACAGGATTTTTTCCTTCTACAGGATAATATGGGGCGGAAGGTACAAGTTTATAAATGTCAGATAAATTGAAGAAAACACATTTTCACGTCCCTGGGCGATAACCTGATTCAACATAATTTCGAAAGGAGGTGCATTAGTTGTGATGATTTTTCATCTAAAACAGAAACACGTGTGTAACGTTCTACGAATACAAGTGTATTCCGTGCACGTTTTCTTAATTCTGGGATCTCTACCCTAAGCCATTTACAATTTGAATTCTGAACACAGAAAGAAATGAACGTTTTTTGTATGAATTAATTACAAAATATTTGCTCCAATGTAATAAAATATAATTTCAAGAGAAAATTAGCTATAGATTTGGGCTTTTGTCTCTCATCATGTGGTTCCTGAAGGAATATACTTCCAGCCGCCACAATATGAAGAACGACAATTTGAATAATTACATTTCCTACTGAAGGCATATTACATCTCTCCCCGCACGTGGTTCCGGCTTTGATTTCCACTAAGCACTTAAATTTGACTCCAACACATCGTAACAAGCACTATTGAATTGAATTTGCCTTATTTTACGTGGCGAGACTCAGGCCATGAGGCCTGCTCTTCCGTCTGACCACGCAAATTTCGTTACACTCCTTTCACCAACCATGGGAGAAAGAAGGTATTACTTGGCGACGAAACAGGCGATTCGAATTTAGCTCAGAGGCATCATTTAGGCTTGAGGATCTTTTACATGCAGTAAATATACTAACATGGGACAGCCGGCTTTACTTCCCCTCCGAAGGAAGACGTACGAAGGATTTTTCGCCCTTAAAAATCCACGGCTTCGATCGGGTTTGAACCCGCAAACTTGGGTATAGCAGTCCGATACGCTAACCGCTACACCATCGCCGCCGCTATTGCTTCGTCACGTTTCACAAAAAAAATTGTTTCGAAAACTTCACTACCCTGGTATATTCGGCAATAATGAAAGATCGACACACATTCGTATTCACAAGAACGTTCGCAAACCGCTGGCCAGCTACAGCCACACTGGTTTCCGCAAAACTCTAAGGGTCTTCCATCCAGAACGGCCATCTTTACACAAAGAACTCTTCAAATGTACGTTTTGAAGCAACAAACCTAATATCAAATGAAACAAAGTCTCCAAATATAATCAACGTTGCTTTGAATATCATTAATAATTGACTGAACATGTGTAATTTAAAAAACGAGCGAAAATCATTAAACTACGTTGCAGTGAGTCAGACGAAGACAGAATATGGGTATTCCCTTGAGATTCCCTCCGACGCCGCGCAGCGCTAGGCAGCGCCACGTGTTGGTTGCGCAACCCAAAGGCCGTATGTTACCCGTGTTAAATGGAAGGGTCAAAAGTAAAAATCAGTAATTTCATCAATACAGCCAAGAGCATGGTGCAATTCCAGGCAAGGCACCACACACCGGAGAGAGCGCCAGTTGGACGCTCTTGGGTTTCAAACTGATTTCATAGACATCGATATTGCTACAATATCTTGAATATTGAATGTTTTAAAGGGAAAATGTATATTCCTAAGATATTATAAGATCTTTTTACTTTCTCGTATACGACGTAATATAAATAGTATAGAGAAAGGTATGTAATGCTGCGCGAAGAAACGGCGGATTTTCGGAGGAAAATAATTCATGGGCTCTGGTGTCGAAATAAAGCATAAAACCAGTTGCTAAATTAAGAGAAAAAAATCCTATAACACGTGGTGTAGCCAGAATCCCTATTTTCTGGTTATCGATGCCGAAAAACCAATTCGAAGCAAAACGTCTGTCGATCTGTCCGTCTGTGAACACTACTAGCGCCCAACCCACAAGCACGATCTTTTCCAAATTGAAGAATCCTATGTCGATTTGGCTCTTGTTGAAGCTTTAAAAATTTTGAAAAATATTCCCTAAAGTTTACGGGTGCTTTACATGACGTCCCTGGACATTTTCAAACTTTTCTCAAAAACGTCTCCAAATTTTTTCTTTGAATTTCTTGTAAGATAAGAGCAAAATACACTTATAGAGGTGGCATAGGTCAGAATTTCACAGTTAACTCTGAATTTTCGAAAATATCAAAAGTTTGAATTTTTCAGGCGTCTTCCTACAACTACAAAATTGAAGACACGGATTTTTCCTTCAAATGAAATTTGTTGCGTAATAAATAGTTCTTTCAAGTAGGTCATATAAATTATTTTGGAAATTTTAGTAGTTTTCGTGCTATAGTGCGTGCAATATTGGCAATTTTAAAATATAACAAAAACAAAGATTTCTCAAAAACGTCTCCAAATATTTTCTTTAAGTTTTTGGTAAGGTTAGTGCCGTCAACAAACAGTATGGCGCGACATAAGCGCCAAGATGCTGTATTCTTTTGCTTTTTCAAAAATGAAATTTTTTGGACTTGTCTCCCACGTCTGTAAAATTTATATTAAAGGCGATTTCTTCTCATTATTATATTTACTATGAGCACATGTGCTTTAAATAATGTCAAAAAAGTTTCTACCAAACTCAACAGTTTTCTGTAAAATGAGCACAAAATTCCACATTTTCAGAAACGCTCAAACGTCATTTTCTCAAAACTGTCTCCAAATGTTTTCTTAAAAATTTTCCAATAAGTAGTGCTAATTGCACTGTTTAATATGAATAAATTCTGTGGTGGCAGCGGAGATTTTGTGGTACTCCGTGATAAACTATCTGGGGTCAGTGAGGTATCTACCACAATAGTAGGCTATATAATTTTAATATGTATTACATTTAGCCAAACACGTGTTTCGGGAACATTCTTCCCATCCTCAGTGGTTCTACAATTTTAATTACATAAACAAATTAACACATCAACATCAACCTAAATACATAATCATATATAAACTAATGAACAATAAAATAATTATTTAAAATGAGTAGTAAAATTTAGCCCCATCATAAATTTATTGACTAGTTTTACCATCCTTTTATTCCTCCCTCACCTTCCCGCAGTCTGCATTCGTATAGCGTACGAATAAAATGGCGTCATGCTTTGATGACTCACTATGAATTTATGCGTTTAATCTGTGTTATTTGGGTAAGAACTAATTTTAAATAATTATTTTATTGTTCATTAGTTTACATGATTATGTATTTAGGTTGATGTTGATACATGTGTTAATTTGTTTATGTAATTAAAATTGTAGAACCACTGAGGATGGGAATAGTGTTCTCGAAACACGTGTTTGGCTAAATGTAATACATATTAATATTATATAGCCTACTATTGTGGTAGATACCTCTCTGACCCCAGATGTTTAATATGACCTAAAGTTCATGTTGGTGTATTCTTTAGTTTTTTCAAAAATTACACAAATGTAATTTTCTTTAAATACCGCTCACACCGTTAATATGAACATTTCCATCGATTTGTATGCATTACATTTGTGAGCGAATGTGCTTGAAATGACTTCAAATGAAGTTTTCAGAAAACCCAATAGATTCTTGTGAAAAAGCTTACATTTTCGCATTTGTGGTAATGGTTAATCGCCATATTCTTAAAAGAAACTACGAATTTTACTATGAAAACTTGTATTTTTTAGGACGAGTTTTTCTCTTCTTTTATATTCTTGAAGTAATGATTCAGTTGTACTACTAGGAAAGCAATAAGTTGAGACATTGTCAAAAAACTGTACTTTGTGCGACGATAGATGACAGCCAGAGAATAGAGCACAACTTTAAAGCCAGACCACACCAAGGAAATTAGAGAAATTTGGTACGAGAAAGTCTGTGCCATTCTATAGCACCTCTAGTTCATTTCCTGGGGGTTGTGCAACCTTGCAACCTAAGCACGAGCTGCCACTTCTTTTAAGCATATTTTACCCAATTCGAGCAAAAAACGCAGCACTGAAGAAAACTTTTACGAATTTTCGAAAAATTCTTGCGATTTGATTAAAAATTACGCAAAACGTCTCATAATTAGAAACATTGTATATGACTTTATTTAGTTCTCTGTCTTTGAGTAGATTTCATTAAGTAGTAATAGTGCTGTAGAATGGCACAGACGTCCTCGAAATTCAATTAATAACTTTCTCTATTCTAAGAATATACGTACGTGCATATACAAGTTGCAATTAACTAGTTGTTTTACAGAATGGCACAGTCGTTCTCCTACTAGTTAGTCTTAGACTATCACAGTCTACTCGTACTACTTACCTCTTTAACCCGCACAATTTTTTCTATTTTGCCCCAACCTCTTCTACACTAGCATCTACTGGCACCTTGAATTAATTTTCGTATTTCCTTCAATTTCTCCTCGGATTCCCAATAGTAGTATTGAAATTTGACTTGAAGAATATTATAGAAGGGTAAAATTAGGTCTTCAATGTAGTACATACATTTTTATTGAAAATTTTCGAGTCGTGACTAAGAAAATGTTGATTGGGCACTATAAAGCTCATTTACATCCAAAATCCTCGAGTTTTCTACAACCTCATCAGAAGAATAGATTAAAGTGGCATTTGTTTTAAAAAATCCAAACTTTTGTAATTTTGAAAAATTTAGAGTAAACAGTGAAAATCGGATATTTGCCATAATTATACGTGTATATCAGTCTAATCTTACAAGAAATTAAAAGACAAAAATACAGCATTTCTGAGAAATTTTGGTGGGGTTATTGTAAAGACCCCCAACATTTAAAGAATTATTTTCAAAATCGCAGGATTTTTTAGAAAGGCCAGATCGACCAAGGAATATTCATTTAGATAAAATACTACGAATGTTTTAGCCGCTAATGTTGCTCACAAGAGGACGGACGGACACACTCTTTTGAAAAAATCAACACTTTCTCGATATTGTAGATCTCTAAAGTATATTTCCGTTGAAATCTCGAAATCAATTTTCCGCATGCGTAACTTTCTCCGTACACTATGTATTGAACTCCATATGTACGTACGTATACAAATAATGAAAAACCTTCTATCTTATATTGTGATTTGGAAGGTAGTTGAAAGAAGTTTAAAATTTAACAATTTTCGAAATCTTTGAGTTTCAAATTTAACAATTTTCGAAATCTTCTTTGAGTGCGGCGGTATCGATAGTGGAATATAGATTTTGGAGAAAATCCTATAAACAGTTTAGGCGCTAGTGTTGTATACAGATGGACTGTCACAAGTTTCACAAGTTTGGGGTTAAGAAACTAACTTCTTCGAAATCAAGGACTCAGAAAATTATTATTACAATAATATATATATATATATATATATATATATATATATATATATATATATATATGTAATAATAAATACCCCCGCTTTTGTTCCTTTTATTACAAGGAAGATATTAAAATGTTTTGTTTGTTTAAATCAGAGGTTGGTAACCCGTGCCTCATCGCCGCTGTAGTGGGAAGTGACGTTTGTGCGTACAATAACTTATTCATTCACTTTGCGCTCCGCCCTGCGAGGGTCACGGTCAAGTCTAAGACGCTGTGCGAGTGAACTGGGAATGTAATTACAGCTTCTAATTTGAGTGGCAATCGAAACATTTATTTAATTGGCAGTGAGTGTCACCAAATTACAGGAAGTAAAGTACCATCAAACCGGGAAGTATTATCCGCGCTATTTTATAATTTACGTGAGGTAAAACTGCCCCTGCGTGAAGGTGCAAATTTAATAGTGCGAGAATGCTTAATTTTGTGGGAGAAGGCCAGGATTCCTACAAGAGAGACTCCTCATTGTGTATAAAAAATTATAAAGACGTACTCACACTAGCGCAATCTCCAAAAAAATCCAATCGTTCGTGCGACACGCAGAAAGAACATGAACGTAAGTGTATTTCAGACCTACTTAATTTATTTGACATTGCTCATTCGAATGCTTTAGAAATTATAACAATTGAAGAAGATAAAACATTCTTACAGAGACAAAAACAGTGAAGACAAGAGAGTCGGGACGAAGGGGGTATCTTGGGGGATTCGGAATGAAGCTCGCAAAGCGTTAAGAGAGGGTATTATTGACACTAATGTCACACAAAGTGAGAACAGACGGGCTCATTTTGGGCTCATACGGGCTCAGTGTTCTTCTGCTGTTACTGGTATTTGTGTAGATTCTTCCGAAGATTCGTCAGATGTTGAAGATATTTCTGATCAATCTATGCCTTCATGAGACATTAACCAGACTTCTTTTGAAGAAAACCTAAATGGACAGATAAGTTTAGGAATGAGAAATGTTGAGACTTTGAAAAAACCGAGGCAGAAAATGTTTTTTAACTGAAATATTGATGGCAGTGCTTGATCGTTGCATCATTAGCAAGAGAAAAATGTCGTTTTTATTCTCGAAGCCACAGGACATAACTTAGATAAACTAGCAATCAATCGAAATACGATCCAAAGATATCAGGAAGATTTTCGTAATAAGGCTACTAAGATCAAAGTATTATTTAAAGAAAATGAACCTAGATATGTGTGTGTTCATTGGGCTTGTAAATTGCAGCCTGCTTTAAATGTGAGAAATTTAAAATCTGAAAGGATACCTATTATTGTTTCGTATATTGGTTAAGAAAAGCTGCTTGGAGTGCCTAAATTAGAAAATTCTTCCAGAAAGGAGAAAGCCATGGCTGCTTGGAATATCCTAAAAGATTGGGGATTAGAAGATAAGGTTCAAATTATTTGTTCTGACACAACCAGTTTCAACGGTGCGATAACATTTCTAAAGCAGTTGCAGAACGAGAGATATTTTTCATGTCGTCACCACATAAATGAATTAGTCCTACGAAATGTTTTCGAACATGAGTTACCTCACGAGAATAGTGGTCCAGAGGTTCTTTTCTTTTAAAATTTCAGTGAAAAATGGAATAATTCGGTAAAAAAAATATGTAGATGGATATAAATTCTGGAAAGAAATTTGTGGTGGAAGCAAAATTATGAGTAATGTGAATTACCTTTTTAATGCGCTCAAAAATGTAAAACTGAAGCTCGATTATCGAGAGCTTGTTGAATGAGGTATACTTTTAATTGGAAGGAACTCGGACTCAACTATCAAAATTTGGCCACCAGGGCCATTGCATCATGCTCGAGGGAATGCAAAAGCAATTTATTGCTTCAAAATGTTTTTGTTTGGAGAGCAGTTGGATTTAAAAGAATGTGAAGAGGACAGTCTGAAAAACAATTGTTTCTTGTGTCAGTGCGTGTCAAAGCTTGGATCTCTCGCTTTTTTAAATTTGTTGTTGTTATTATTATTAATATTATTAATCTTTCAACTATTAATAGTTAAATTGTTGGGAAGGGATTCTGAAACTCAAGAAAGCGTGCGCAGATGATTTTCTCCCCCATACGTCACATACAGTTTTTGACTAAATAAATAAATAAATAAAGTTCATTAGCAGTGAGGGCTCCATTTAATGATTTAATGTTTTTAAAAAATTGAAGAAATATGCATAAATAAATAAGGGAATTTCGCCAAAGGCTTTAAAGAAATTTTGCAATCATCTATAGTATTTAAATGAAGATACAAGTATTTTAGCAATTTTTTATATAAATGTTAGCATTACATCCAAAAATCGCATCATAGAAAATATTTAACGGGAAAGTATTTTCACTGAAAGGAGATGTATCATTCATGCTAATGAAGCTTGAATGAATCCTCTTAGATAAGATTTTAATATTAATGACATTATTTTATTTATTTATAATACTTTTATTAAACATTTTTCTTTGATTTCATAAGACCGTCAAATTTATAATTTATAAAATGTTTAAGAGTGAGTTGTAATTAATATTTGCAAATTAAGTCATTCGAAATTTGGATATAATATTAAATTATCATTGTTGTACTTAGTTCCAGAAAGACAATAGAGGATTTCATTTCCCATAGAAGTTGAAATTTATTAACGAATTGGATGTTGATATTGGCTTTCTAAATCATAGCCCAGATATGGATGATTTTTATTTAAAGGCACAAGAAACGTTTCGGAATCTCAGTGTTGTTCATAATGTAGCAGAAAGACGGGTGAAATTGATGCAGGATTTTCACGGTCACTCAACAGTGGACGAAGAGCAAAAAGAATTTATACGCCGGTGTGTTAAAGACCACAGAACACAATATCCGAACACCATGAAAGCTACTATCAAAAGAAAATATACTTGAAAATATATAATGAAAACTATTTTTTTACACACTCATTTAATAATACCATTTAATAATTGTATTTGATAACTACAGCAAAATTATACATTTAATTTAAGTGAGTAAATACATATTATAAAATGCTTAATTTTTAGCATTATTATCCTCTTAACTTCATTCACTCAAGCTCGATGAGGTACGTGTGAAACTTTATACAAAGGAGAAATAGTAAAGGATGTGTGCTTAATATAATTTGATAAAATGTCTACCCCTATGTAATATAGGTAGACACACACACACACACACACACACACACACACACACACACACACACACACACACACACACACACACACACACACACATATAAGGAGTGAATAAATAACATCGCAAGAGCAGCGCGGAAGAGAAAAGGCGCGACCTGGAGGTGGCGGCCAGAAGCAGCGGCGGGGTAATTTCAACGGAGGGGCGGCGCGGCATAGGGGTTCTATGACGTCAGGGCCGCATTTATACGGCGGAGCGGCGAAAAGCTGCCTTCTTCTCGATTTGGACGGCGACGAGCGAGGTACTAGTTTTTCTAGAGCTAGGCGGCGACGAGCGAGGTATTCCTCTGTAGTAAAGACGCGGAGTCGTAGAGATTATCGCGAGTAATAGTGGAAGAAAACGTTGCAACATTGAGACGGCGAAAAGGCAGCAAGTTAATATTATAACGAGGCCGCATAAAGTAAAATAAACGTGATTGTGAACAATATCATAGTCAACGCGCTGGTGGGAGCGACACGTGCTGTAACACACGCAAGGGACGGAGCAGTACGCGTGCATGTGTCCTGGATCTGGTGGCGAGAGCTTAGAAGACTGGTGCGAAAATCTGGTAACGGATTGCGGAGACGGCTTCGAGGTCATCGGGAGACGCGAGTGGCAGCGCGGCTGGCAGGTGTGCAGCTACTTCGACGCGACGGCGGTGCGTAACCCGGAGCCTTGGGCGGCGGCAAAGGTAATTTGTAACTGAGTAAACCAGAGTGGGAGACCGTATTTTGGAAGGAGTGAAATGAAGAACCAGACCATTAAAACTTTGTAAAATCAACTGAGATTTGTATCACGACAGCATAAATTTACCTTGTACAGCGGTAATACTTGCAATAGAACTCGATCTAGAAACTGTATGAATTTTTATTAGAGTTCCTCATTTTATTGTATAAAATTTGCTAACGAGGAAATACTTAATGTAAAGTAGCAATAAGATCTTGAATAACGAGTGATTGTGTTTAATCCTAGGAGTATGGGAAAATTTAGTTTCAATTAAGTTCATAACTTAGCAAAACCGTGCACGGGTGATAGGAGAATCAGACTCGACATAGCGAGCACATTGTTAAGTAAATTTTTGTGTTGTGTTGTAAATTTGATTTAATTCTGAACTTGAATGTTAAGTGTGAACAATTTCTCATGCCATATTACAGAATATACTGTCATTTTATCTAATTTTGTGTCTGGGTGTGTAACTTTCTCATACCCCAAAAGATCCTGCCCCCAGAGATATTCAAGCTCGAAAGAGCATTCTATCAGGGCGTTTCCACGAGTGGAGGCGTTACAATATATATATATATATATATATATATATATATATATATATATATATATATATAT